>CAJPEX010000204.1:0-81639 GCA_905338405.1 Notodromas monacha | reverse complement strand
CAGACACCAATGATGACATGAGCCTAGCAACTCAGTCACTAGGTGGGTACATGGAATGTACTGAAGCAATGCACAGGTGGGGTATTCATTGCGTGTTTTGTCTTTTGTGACACTCTAAAACATTCTGATGACAAACTTGTGAATCTGACAAGCAGCAGATAAAACTTGGAATTTCTCTTGGACAATTGTGACGGTTCTACTGTGTGTGGTTAGGATATTTTGTGAAGGCTATGTACAGCAATTTGTATTGCTGTGTCTGTGTCCGCACTATCCTGCCTTTGTGCTGTGAATAAATTAAGGTTTACAGGGACCCCATTAAGGAGGATCTGGCTGCCTAACAACTGACTGCCTGTGGTTTCTTCCCCTGTCACCTTGCTGTTTCCTAGCCCAACACACAGTCTAGGAAAGTGAATGTATACGTACATTACAGGATTTTTTTATCAACAAATGCTCAACTGGATTTACAGTTTTCCCTTATTGCCCAGGAAACACAGTCCATTTCAGGACTCTGTTCACTTGGCAGGATGTTTGTAGGGCCTGTCACATTTTCCCTCAAGGCCCAATGCAGAGTACATTAATTGGTTCCTGTAAATGAAATCTACTGCTAAAATCATCAAAATTTCCCAAATGTAAGAAATTCAAAGAAAAATGCTTTCAAACTCCTATAGTTTCTTCTAAAGATCTTTCTATTTAAATCAGCTTTTTCCTCTCTATCCTGAATAACATATAGAAACTGTATTACTTGTACTTCATGCATGTGTGACATCTGTGAGCAAAGCAGGAGTCACTCCTCCTGCTTGACTTTCCGTAGGTGTCACTTTTGCATGAGGTACGAGCACACGACTCTGGAGAACGTAAGGTGTTAAAAAGTTCCCTTCCGATCGTTTGCAAGGGATCCGCCCAGTCACAAGAGATCCGCTGATTAAAAAAAAGTCGACCCACAACCAATCCGTCTAACAAGTAATAACATAGGCAAGGTACCACAAATGTAGGATTGTACAGGGATGATAAATCAATCGGTTTGAGGCGCATACAATTTTAGAAAGCAAAAGCAATGATAGAATAAAATCTCAAATTTTTGGGCATGATCAGGGGAACCAGTGAAATAGCCTGCATACCCACTGTTGCAGGTGGCGCAGGTGATCATAAGCTGGGATATTGATCCATCACCATCAGGAACAGGGTCACAAGCCATGGCAGCGCTGTGCCAGTCGCAGTAGTGGGGAGGAATCGTCCAGGGTACATGAAAAGGTGTTTTGATATTACCTGTGTTATATTTGGTTATTTTTTGCCATATATCGAAAAATTCGAATCTGAAATTCAAAAAAGCACTGGCGGAGCATCAGTGGACTGATGAGGTAATCATGAACACAATTCGAGCAAAATGCTTGGTAGTAGGTGAGTCTGATTCTTGGCTTTCTGACATTTTGATGTACTNATTCCAATCTGAAATTCAAAAAAGCACTGGCGGAGCATCAGTGGACTGATGAGGTAATCATGAACACAATTCGAGCAAAATGCTTGGTAGTAGGTGAGTCTGATTCTTGGCTTTCTGACATTTTGATGTACTGTACTCCTTTTTGGATTTCAAGGATTAAATTTTAATTTTCTGTAGGGCCACCCGCAGCCGGAAAATCCTCTCTTCTGACCCGCGTAATGAAGTCTGCGGAAGAATTCCCGAAAAATTATCAGATGGTGAGATTTCAGAGGTGAATGTTACAAAGAGGGGTTAATATTTTTGTTTTCCTCCTCAAGACACCTGGAATTGAGATCAGCACAAAAATAATTCAGATTCCAGACACCGACGACCGCGTGGAATTCATCTTTTTTGATCTGTCAGGACATTCTTTTTACTCAAAGCTGGTTCACCGGGTGGTGAGTATTCATGATGAAAATAATTATTATACATCAATACAGTTTTTTGCTGTGTAACATTTATAGCCGCTTTAATGTTCACTTGCTTACCTTGTTCCGTTCTTTTGTTTCCTAAAATTTCTTCAGAAATGATACAAAATTGACTTAAGCATGATTCATGGGCTACTCAAAGTAAAACCTATGTATTTTTCAATGAGTTATGAAAATGTAATCAATAAATTTGTGTCAAATAATTTGTGTAATTTTTTTACGGTATTATGCAAGAAAAATTGATCCTAATTTAATCTTTAAATATCACATGCACCTGCGTGACGATTGATGAGTGAGTGTTTCTTGGGGTTTTGCCAGACAATATACTTTTGTGATTTCTGCCTGGCATGTGGGAAATGAGGAGAACTTTAAATGACAATTGATGACCTGTGAAATATGGGAGATGCATGGGATATGTGTGGTCATGTTGAGGGAAATAAATCAATTCCAGTTTATTCTCTTTTGGGATTCACGTTGGGCTTTGACTTTGAAATTAATGAAATTATTTTTTGCGGTCATATTTCTGACGTTTGTTCATGAAATTGTTTCAGTATTTCCTTCTTAGTATTTTCTGCTGCTTCAATTTCCCAAAATATGAATGCTATACAGTCCTGGTGCAGAAAATTAATGAAAATAAATTCTTGGTTACAGATATGAGGTGATGCTGATTATAGATATCCGATGGTGAGCAAATTGTCCTCTTGCATTTCAGGCAATCCAGCCGTCATTGTTCATTGCTGTTTACGACGTAACAGAGGAAAATGCCCTCACTGCAGTCAGTGATTGGATTGAATTTGTCAAAAAGATGGGTGGTGATGTGTCTGTACCAGGGGTTCTCATTGCAAATAAAACTGATCTGCAAGATCTTCGGGTGATCAGCCCAAAAGTAAGCTGGTTCACCGGGTGGTGAGTATTCATGATGAAAATAATTATTATACATCAATACAGTTTTTTGCTGTGTAACATTTATAGCCGCTTTAATGTTCACTTGCTTACCTTGTTCCGTTCTTTTGTTCCCTAAAATTTATTCAGAAATGATACAAAATTGACTTAAGCATGATTCATGGGCTACTCAAAGTAAAACCTATGTATTTTTCAATGAGTTATAAAAATGTAATCAATAAATTTGTGTCAAATGAAAATGAGATACGGTATTATGGAAGAAAAATTGATCCTAATATAATCTTTAATATAATCTAAATATCACATGCACCTGTGTGACAATTGTGGAGTGAGTGTTTCTTGGGGTTTTGCCGGATAATATATTTTTGTGATTTCTGCCTGGCGTGTGTGAAATGAGGAGAACTTTAAATGACAATTAATGACCTGTGAAATTATATGGGAGATGCATGTGTGGTCATCTTGAGGAAACTAAATTAATTCCAATTTATTCTCTTTTGGGATTCATGTTGGGCTTTGAATTTGAAATTAATGAAATTATTCTTCGTGGTCATATTTCTGATATTTGTTCATAAAATTATTTCAGAATATTTCCTTCTTAGTATTTTCTGCTGCTTCAATTGCCTAGAATATGAATGCTATACAGTCCTGGTGCAGAAAATTAATGGAAATAAATTCTTGGTTACAGATATAAGATGATGCTGATTATAGATATCCGATGGTGAGCAAATTGTCCTCTTGCATTTCAGGCAATCCAGCCGTCATTGTTCATTGCTGTTTACGACGTAACAGAGGACTTACGGGAGTGACGTCAGTCACTAACCTAACTTAAACAGTTTTTCTACCCACCACTACACAGACATGGTCCCCAAGAGTAACGTTTATTTTGACTAGACGTTCTAGAAGCCCACTAGTCGGGTTTTCCTGGAATGGAATTGGCCAACAGTCACGGGATACAATACCTGGAGGCCTCAGTGGTATGTAATTCTTGATCAAAGGATTAAGAAGATTAATTAAACCATAATTGCATTTTCCAGAAAGATGGCAAGGGACTGGAGGAGCCATTTTTCTACCTGGCAAATGAATGGTACAAGCTTTACCTTGAGAAGGCTGACGGCTTCAGAACTTACATGGTTAATTCATGATTCTGCGAGGCAAAACGAAAAGCACTGATTGCGTTGTTTGATTTTTATTCATGATGGATTTGAAATAAATGTATGCTATGAAGAGTTCCGGGTAAACTTTCTCCATCATGCGGTATATGGCAGTAAAGTTGTCTCTACAATCCCTAATAAGTGGAAAAGTACAGCAAACTTCGAAATTGTGAAAAAAGTTTTTTGAATTTGATGATTACGGTTATTCAGAAAAGAAGATGGGAAGACAGTCGGTTTATTCTAATATCCACTGCAATATTTAATTTCAACGAAGATTATTTAATTCTTCATCATCATTGAAGTACACTGATAACTTTATTCAACATATGAATATTTGTTGTATGAAGAATATTTCTGTAGAGGAAATCGACCCAGGGAAAAGTATTTGCATTTATTCAATAAAATATGCAAATTTCAACATTTCATTGCGATTGCTGAACTGCTGATACAAGTGAACTTTCCCCAACAACGACCTTGTCTAAACCGATTTTCTCTGCATAACGATGTTTTTGCATAGGGTTCTGCCCCCATTGTAAAGCGGTTCTCTGCAACGAAATTTTCTCTACAACTACTTTTTCTGGTCCTTTTAATTTCGTCGTGGAGTGAGTCCCTGTGAAGTGCACTGGAATTTAAGGAGATTAAAGGCTTTAAGGGACCTCTACTTAGACGCTTAACTTTGTTAAGCGTTTATAAGATGAACAATAAAAAAACTCTCTAAGAAAAATCGACTAAAAAATTTAAATAACGTTGTAAAATATGTAAATATTTTGAAATTGACTTCATTTGCGAATTGATTGTGGAATATTTTTAGCGTATCCTAAAACGCGATTTTTTCTGACATCTATTGTTTTATTCTTACAACCCCTTGCATGATTTCAATGCTCCAACTCATAGATGTCGCTCACAAAAGGTATGCCCAAATTGTGGCAGTAAATACAGTCATGGACGACACTTCAGAAAGCCACGACAAAATTAATTTTAAAACCAAAAAATTTCAGCAGCTGGATTTCAAAATTCATATAAGTGTATTTGTTTGTATGGACGTTACTCGGAGTTAACTTGTTCCGACAAAAGGAGGGTACCCGCAATCGATCACGTTTCATTCGTATTGAGCTCAGAAGTTTTCTATTGGCTGGACGCTAATCTATATCATGAGTGGGAGTTGATCTGAATGTGACATTCTTCCGGAACACGAGGTACTACCTGATCAGACGACGTGGGAATTCGGAAGTAAATTAGAGTTAAGTTAAAATACAGCAGTATCATGGGTGTTTAAAACAAGGTTTACGTGATCGAACGAAACGATGCGCTTAACGCGACAATTAATCGCAGACCGCTGAGAATTTCCTGGCTTAAATCACGTTGATTTTTATTTTATTTTATAAGAATGCGTGAATGTGACAGTGGGAATGCTGTGCTATTGAATTGTGACGTGGAATATAGTGAAAAATACGCTTTGATTACAATAAGTACAGTGCTGTCCATTATACGTATGTTCTAGTGGTATTTTGTGCAAATGATCAGCAACAGTGTACAGTACAATACAGTAATGCACACTGCAGGCACAGGGTTTGATGAATCTAAATTTGATTTTGCTTCAATATACTGATTGATATTCCAATTTCAACAAACTCACGACTCGCCGGATCGCAAACTTTAGACGACGTGGTTTTATTCTCACGTCTTCAAGATTTGTCTTTCGCTTCACACCTCAGGCATTGGATTTGTGCTCCTACGATTGTCTGTCGTTTTGTACCCAGAGACTCTCTTAAAGTTTAAAAAAATATACGCGATCGTAGAGCATTATACGCGTCCGAAGTCTGAAATTAACAACTGAGACTTGCATTAAAATATACTGAAATTCTTCAAAAAGTATCGTACATTCAACAGCAGTGGATATTAACATTTTAGAATTGCGCCAAGAATGGCAGATTTTGCGAATGCTCTAACTCGTCACATTTTTCACGTATATACGTTATACGTTAAACAAAACCATAGTACTTTTGTTGAACAAAACCATGTTTGATTTTTTGTGCGTTTTTCTGAGTTTTTTTTATATTTCGGGGTATATCTTTATGTCGTTCACTATGAGCAGATTAGCGGGGAAAGAGCAAAAGTGATTATTTTTCGTAAGTGTTTTTGGGGACTCCGGAACTACAAGCCTTGATAGTAGGAAGAAGCGGTGGTTGCGCATAACGTGCCACGAAAATTCCCCTTGATACAAGAACCCAAAAAAATATCCAATGCTATGAACGCAATGTTGCACTGGATAGGCTCCTTTAGGCCTTTTGCCGCTTTTCCCTCCATAAATGGATTTTTTTTTCAGTTTCCGGGATTGGTTCTAAAGATTAGAAAATGAGGATATATGAGAGGAATGTGATCACAGAAATGTTTTTTTTTCTCTTGGGTGCTAATAGTTCTTCTGATGAGTAATTTTTGAGGAATGCGATATCATCTTTTCCTGGTTGGTGCGTTTCATGGCAAACTTGACTGGAGTCCCGAGCGAAGCATGTTATTCAACGATGTCGACTTTCCGTCCAAGGGTTGTCGGGTTGTCGAAAGAGCTGGGTCGTGAAACATAAATCGCATTCCCGTCAGCGATTCGCCCTCGAAATTCTCCGTCGAAATGCCAGCGTTCTGATACGGGTGCGAACTTGGTCGATGCAAGGTTGTTCGCGCGTGCGCGACTCTGATCTACCGAATTCTTTCATAAGTTAGGTCAATCATTGTGACGAAAACAATGCGATTCGTCAGCATATTTTCTGCCATAGTACGGTAACGTTCTCAAAGAGGGGAATCATTTGCACCACACACCATATTATTGACATCATTTTTCCTGTGAATTTGCGCTTGATGGGTCTAACCAGACGGGGGAACAATTTATTATTCCGGTCCCATGCGATCCATTCCCGAGAAAATTATGCTAAGCTGGCATTTTTTTTTTTTGCATTCAAGTTCAGGCTGAAAGAGATAGATGATTTGAAGATGCAGAAAGAAAAATTCTCACCTACTTTCATTTACTGAATTTTCAAATTAAAAAATTCTATGATGCCTTTTTTTTTCGAGAAAAAAATTTAAAATTGAAAATTTCATGACGATAATCATGCATCGCATGGCAAGCTTCATGCATTGCGAATCATTTTTGGAAAATGGTTACCGTATATATTTCTTGTAGGTTTTTGCGGGGAATCTTTTTTTTTCTACAACAAACTCATTCCCTTTCTGATGAAGTTTTTGTGGGCAGAAAGTCTTTTAATGCAGAGCATTTTTCATAACTTCCCTCAAAAATCTATGGAGAAAAATTAATTTCTCAAGAAAAGCAGAAATTGTTCGTGACTTCTCTTCAACTTGAGAAAACGAAGCGTAAGAGAGATATCTGCCGAAATCTTTCCATCTTTGTATTCATCCATTTTTAGTAGGATTCAAAAACATCGACGCACAAGCAGAAGATTTATCCGCTTAGAAAACACATCAAAAGTTCAGCGTGAACCGAAAAACTACAGAAAACCAACTCGAAAAGCACGAAAGCATGCCTCGAAACCATGTTCCTTAATACGTTTCCTCACTGTAAGTTGCATCTTGAAAGTTTTGATTTGAAAAGTTGGAATCTCTTTTGCTTTTTCAGGAGGGATGATAATCCCAAAATAAGTTCTACACGAAAAAAACGTTATTATGTTTGTCTTCTTTTCATCGCCCGAAGCATTTTTCAGAAAATTGTATTTTAATTAATGATCTTTTCTTATACCAGGACACACTTTGTCATCCAACTAACTGCTATTGAATTTCCGACGAGTATGTGGGATTCTAGCAACAATTTTTCCAACAAAATCTGTCCTCGGCCAGTATTATGAACAGCATTTTGTTTAATCTTCAAATCTTTCGAGATCGAACGATCGGTTTGATTTTAAAACTTTCCTTTTAATTTTAATTTATTTTCCCGTTAGGGAATTTAAAAAATGCTCAAGTCATTGGAAGACCGTTTGAAGACATTTATGAAGTAACAACGGACTATGAGTGTAAATTAAAACCCAGTGACACCAGAATTGTGATTTTATTTTTGAAATATTTGGGGGGGGGGGGGTGTATTGCATGCATTCAGATCGACTCACGGAGGATTGATGTCATATTTTGACCCATCCTAGACAAAAGAGAAAAATCAGCTCTAATCCACTCACTTTTTTAATGACCCTGATAGTACACATCCAAAATTTATTCTATTGACGCTACGCGTCAGCGTGAAGAAAAGATTCGCATCCAATCCATCTGACTTATTGTCTCATATTGACTGTATATGACCAGATTCGGATTCTTCTAGGGTTTTCACAAAATTTGAAAACAAATTCAAATTCAATTTTCTGGTTTTTGTTGTCACAAAATTCGAAACAAAAACCAGAAGGGAGTTGGAAAATTATATTTGTCATACGAAGAAAAATTCCCGATTTCCGAAGATAGTTATCGAAAGAGGGAATAGAAAGCTTTTGAGTCTCCGATGGTTTCAAGCTTAAGAGGTTAACTTCATTCCTCCCTGAGTGAAAGTTACTGACTAAACTTAATGTGCAGTTTTATTCCGAACAAATGTCTCACTTAGCTGAGTGACGCATGTAAATTTATGGACGTCCTTTTTCACCGAAATACAGAGCCACGAGGAAACTCCAACTCTGAACGGGAGGATATTTCAAAGCAAAATACGCTCTAGTACATCTGCTTACAAGGCTTAGACTTCGAAGGAAAAAAAATAGAACATTAGTCCCAATGAATTGTTGATCTACCTGTAGCCTAAAATACAGCTGCCTTCGATTCATTTGTGAAAAACCTAGCCACCATTGGTTGTCACGTTAGGGACTTGAAGAATAAGCGCCGCGGTTTTTCCTGACGAAGTCTAATACAGTATTAAATTAATGCCTTCTGCATTCTGACGCATCAACAATTCAAAAATACTCGAACGATTCAGTCTTATTTTCTGTCGTTCTTCTCTCCAGAAAAGTTCCCCTAATAATAACTCTTGCGGATATAGAAGCGACAGAACGTTTGAAGAACTTGAGGACTGCCCATTGAGAGAAGTGCTTAGACCGACTCGAAGTGTCGATTTCATGCGGGCACGCGAATGCGACAGGAGTTACTCCTTCCTTGTTCGCCGTGTAGTGATGATGTCGGTGTGGCTCATTTCCTCGGACACGTTTTCACGGTGTTAATATAATAAACATTCGAAAAGAAGACTCTTTTTCTAGAAAACGAGTCCAAAAAATCTGTTTTCGTTTTATATTTGGTGGCGTGAACTGAATGCACGCTTCTTGTCAACGCCAGATTTTGTAGACCACTTGAATATAAAATTCAATTTTACAAATCCTCGTGACCGTTTTTAATTCAAGGACGCAACGGAGGTGTAGCCTCGAAGTGTAAAAGGATATTGTTCTGTTAACAACCATGGACAAGACTTTTGTAAGTCATGAAAATTTGTATGCCGTGAGTAAAATTGCGTTGAGTTTTGAAGTGAACCCCCACTGATATTCAAGTGAATCTACCAGACTTTGATTGCTCGTTTTCTAGAAACTTTGGTCTGAAAAGAAAGACGACGTTTTCCGTCATGGGCCACAGTGTCGTGCACCTCGGAATTTAAAAGTTTTTCTGAATCTCCAAAAGACCTCTGACAAGCCTCGATTCCTGTTTTCCCATACAATCCGTATGAATCACTCGGGTTTCAGTTTTTATATAAGGCCGCCACACGCCCTTTCCCATAATTTTTGTTTCTTCATTTCATAAAAGTCGCCAACATTGTATTGAGTTTCACTGAAATCAGGTCAGACATTCAGATCAGATTTTGGTAGGCGTGTGTTCAAGTTAGATCAGTTGTAATGCTAGGTCAGGTGCGAGGTCATGTCGTGTGCTGGCGTGGTTTTGTCCAGTTCAATTGATTATGTTTGTGCATTTTAGAGATTGAAATGGCACCTGAGACCTGACTGACAATTGAAACTGCAGAAGGAGAGTTAAAAGTATCAGTCTACGGTAAAACTTTGGGAGAAAAATTGTTGCGCTCCACTAATGAATGCAGCAAATCTGAATCGGCTATTTAAAAAATTAACCGTCGGCATGGAAACGAATAATAAACATAATTTATATTTTTTAAATGCGCTCAATGTGCATTCATCATTTTAAAACTCTGTTGAGTTCTTGGCTCAGGCAAATGAAGAATTTAATATTGGTAGAATAATTCTTCAGATCAAAATAAAATGTTTATGAGCAACAACAAAAAAAGAGATGGATTACGATTCCGAGGAAATAGCGATCAAGTGTCTGCTCGATCTATTCCGCAGCGTGATGCAGAAAGATGATTTGGCCATAGAATTCCTGACCACTTCCGTGTTCGATGCACTTGAACTTGAATAAAGCGAGGATTTCGTGGCTTGAGTGACACTCTGAAGTCTCAAAAAATCGAAGAATTTGGCATACATGCGTTCTGCATTCATCCAAATATGACGCACATGAAAGTATCGTTGCCTGAGAATGACTTTAGACGGTCAAAACTGCCACATTCATGCTTCATTTTTATATACTATAGCTGGGTGTCACCAATGTGTTAAAGTAACAACAGCGTCAGTTTTTGTTTGTATTTTCTTCGGTTGGAAGAATTTCTTGCGTTTTTTCTAGAATAAAAAAATACGATGGGCAACTGAGCAATGAAGTGTCGACCGAAAGTTCCGCAGAACTCGCGGGCAAGATTAGAAGTAGCCAGCGATGCATTTTTTCTTTTCAGAAATTTTTATACTTTGTATACATTCTCACTAGATACCCATAAAAATAGGCGAGATGTACATTTATAACTCGCCTTAAGGACATGACTGTATCTGTGAGTTCACAGGTTGAACCATTTTGTCCCTAGCCTTAAGGGAAAAATTTTTCCATTTTCAATGCAGAAAAAGAGGCCAATATCCCAGAAAACTCATACAAAAGTGCCCCCGAAAAAATCGATTTACAAGATTATGAAAATCGAATGCGCATAATGTCGAACTTCAGCAAACGTGATGGGATAAAGATTTCGGACATACGCACTTCACTTGATTCATCATATAGTATAATTTATGCATAATAGTTTTACCTATACCATATTTCCTTTGCATAAGTGCGGTTTTTTTATATTTGCTTTGAGTTGACGGGGAGCAAAGAAACAACGTGAATTTTGACGATGATCGAGCATATCATGCAACCACTTACTGCTGATTGTTAATTAGGAAGCACAAGGTGATGATATCAGGCTTGAAGGTAATGGAGCGGATTCTCTTGAAGCTCAGGTCATCGTAAAAGTAGCAGTTTGCCAAAGGCAACTGTTTCTGTGACGACGACCTTGCTGTCACCATCATATATCGGAAGAGTTCCGGTTCATAAAATGGATGGGATTTATTTTTGCCGTGTTGGCAAAAAAATTGTGCGTTGCAGTTTAGCAATTTTTTTTAGCGCGGCCAATTCAATTAAAGCCAACACGCACCTACAGGGATTCTCAGTGATGAATTTTTTATCACCCAAACGCAACATTGAACCCAGTTTCGAAGTAACTTGTGGTTTTGCTTAGGTTGAATCTTTCCAGAAGAGAAAGCACGACGAAATGAATAAAAGGCTAGATTTTTGTATATTATTTTATTTCGTCGATAAAATACTTTATTCGCTCGTGTCATTGATTTTCAATTTTTTCCTCAACAGTAGAAATACTAAATTTAAATTATGGATCTGCAGTTTGAATAATCATTTCCTGTTCTGTTTGCATATTTTTTCGCGCAGTATAAAGGGTTTTTTGCGTAAATGTGTAAAAAAAAAAAAAAAGGGGGACACGGGACAACAGAAGTACCAGCAGACGTTAAAAAAATATCCTCCGCTTGACGCTGAGACTAAGTTGGCACAACCTAGAAACAGAATTATACTTCGTATTTTAGCTACGAAATCCTTCCAAATTATCTTCGAATTATACACTCTCCAGAATATTCAAGATATAATTTTAAAGTCTCGAATGTTATTTTAAGAAAATTCTACATTCTTGAAAACTCTTCCTTCTCGAGCGTTGAAGGCGAGGAAATTTTGCATGCATCCAAACTGCGTTTGTGTACAGCAAAACAAATGAAAGTATCAAAGCGTTGATTTTCTCACGTGGTTATTTCGGGTAAAAATTATCTTGACAATGTGCCGCTCAATAAACCCCGAAACCGTTATCTGGAAATTTGCTCTTCGAGAGCCCACAATCGTGCGAACAAAGAAACATGCTACCATATGTGCACTAACGTCCTTTTTTCCTGAACAGCGAATTAGCTGCGAAATATACGTTATACATGAACATTTAGGAATGATACCGAATATGAGGTGTCGATGCGAAGGCCAGGGTTCGCTTACAAAGCAAATGGCAAGCGAATTTCATGGCATCTCATTTATTTTCTGCGGAAACAATTCCGACGGGACTACAGACAATAGGAATCCCCGTGTGCTTTTTTGGTAAAAGAAGCTACCGTGACTTCGACATTGATTAATGTGCTGTTTTTAGCAGAATGGTGGCAAGAAAAACTTGTGTCGCTAAACTCGCTATATTCGTATTTCCTTCTGATTATTTTTGCCGCATTAAGCAATTCATGTGATTTTTAGAAGATAAGAATCAGAAAAGCGTGTTCAGATATCAAATGGAAGCTTGCGGGATTTCGCAGTGCATATTTCAGTCAATGCAGAAGAACTTTCGTTGGGATTGCGTTCAAAATGTGTTATCTGCTATCAGTACCACGCGATTCGCTCGCTAGGGGACAAAAGGAATGGAATAACTCGGCAAATAGTGAATAGGTATTGGACATGCATATATAAATATATATTTCATTCCTTCATGAGACGGATGTTGGTACTAGATGAGACCCTGAGAGTGTTTGTCTCCACTGTCCAAGCAAGACTGAAAGTGACGCGGCTTGTTTGTGAAAGTAGTCAGTAACGTGTCTTCATTAATTGCTATGTCACTTCGTCTAGCGCTGTTTTCCTGCTCCTGAATGCGGTGTGACTTGTTGGCATAAGCATTTCTTTCCAAGACACCCGACAGGAGGAAACAACTGGAAGACTTGAGTCAGTTGATCTTGAACCCTTTTGACTTAAGTCAGTCATCGTGAAGCTTTCGATTTCAGCCATGCATTCAATTCAGGTGGGCTCTAGATACGGAAGTCATTGTGTGGACAATGCCAGAATTTTTTCAATCAGTTTCCATTGTCCCTTGCGTTTTCGCTGAGAATCTGAGGGTTGAATATTGTGATACCTCGTTTAATGGAAGACGCATTTCTGCGAAATATCCATCATCTGTAAATCTTAGCAATTAAAATATTTCATCAAGCAATGCAGAATACCTAATTCCTTCCAAAGCTCCCAAAATTTCGTGAAAAGATCTATATTTCAGTAGTGTATAGCTAGCTATGGATCCATCTCAAATTATTTGAATACAGTATTTGATTCTGAATTTATTTCAAAATAACGAAATAAATAGACGTTGTACAAGAGGTATCGCACAATTGCAAAAAAATGCACTCAGAAACAAAAAAGTCAATCCTCAACTTGATCAACAGCATCAGCAGGCTTTTTCAGGTAGAAAAATATTGCCTTAATTCCACAGAAACTTTGATGATTTTCAAGAAAAGTATCTTCCTGCTAGTATTGTATTATTCAAGGCTTGGTTTACCTTCAACTCAAAAATTAAAATTGCTGGGAACCTGAGTTGAACACGTCTGAAGGTTTTTCGCCTAAAAAAATTATCAAATTCACGAAGAGGGAACCAAACTGAACGAAGTTCCTTATTCAGGAAATATTTTACGCAAAATGTGTTTTCTCAGGATAGAGAACCTTCCATGAAAATTTCCATTTTCCGCGAGAAAATCGAAAGCATTGATTTCACACAGTTTAAAATTGAAAATGGAAGCACATTTTGTATACCCACAGTTTATTCAAGTTTACTGTATTTGTCTCCTTCAGATATAATTTTGACATTAAGTTGCTTCGATTCTCCATGAGACGGCCATTATTTGGCTTAAATATGGATAATTAATCTCATAAAACATTGAAAACCACAAAAAACGACCACATATCCAAAAGTCACACGCTACAAGGAAGGCTCTGAATCATGTTCAAGATACATTTGGCAACACTGAGCTCAAGATACAATGATAAACCTTTCAAATATTGAACCTCTCTCGCTTTTTCAGGGTAAAAGTTTGTAAATAAATATTCAGAAGAAGTTTTGTTGAGCCAGTCACTGTTTAGTCTCAAGATAAGTTCATGCAGCAAAATGCTTACTGAGATATGCGTCTTCAATATAGGACCCCCTTTATGATTGTACTGTATTTACACAAAGGAACCATTATTTGGGGCACCAATTGCCGAAATACTGCATTAGAAAATCACACTGTATTTCTGGCAGTCCAGCAGATAAAATAGTAATTTAAAAATATACTACAGATGGATTCTCTCTAGATTTATCTTTGTCGACAATGATTTTTTCTGCATGTACAAGGATTTTTTTTTGCCCAGCATAGGGTTCTCTTTCCATGTTTTAGGGTTCCTCTGCAACGAAATTCTCTCCACGACGCTCTCTTTCTAATTACTTGAAATTCGTTGAGGAGATTCGAATGACCAGAAATAAATCCTCGTGGAGAGAATTTCGTTTTATATAACCCCTTTACTGCATTTTGTGTAAGAAAACTGATGGCCTTAGGATGATTTCTCAATCCGGCCAACATAACTGACTAAAAGCGGCTTTTTGGGAGGGATCTGAACTTTTACTAAGCTAGTGCTGAGACTATACTTTACTTTAGTGCTTCAGTGACGAGTCGCAAAAGTGAAATATACATTGGAATGTACGCATAGGTCATGCGCTCGCGTTTCTTATCGAACATGAACGCGCAGCCTAACCTGCAGGTAGTATCAGGCCGAGAGCGCGTGAGTACGCAACGCCGACACGAGGACCTGCTGCAGTGTCGGTGTCGAGTTTCAAGCAGGTGGGGATTCGTGTCAATGGTGCGGTTTTCATTTCTCTGTTTTTTCCCCGAAAATCATAAATTTTCGCTACCGTTTTTGGCTGAGCTTTCTGGATACTTGCTATTTATGCTGGTGAATCAAGTTGAGGAAGTGTCGCGCGTCGTATGGAGTGCTGGTGGAATCCTCTGGTTTATAACGGCACGCTGCTCTGTAGTGAAGCGTGGATCACTTGTGGATGTAAACATTCCCAAGGTGGAATCGAGACAGTTAGTCCATGGATTGTCTTTTTTTTTTTTTTTTTTGCTCATCCGCAGTCCCGCGATTTTCCATTCATTCAGCTAGCTTGGATTAATGGGAATAATTTGCACGAAGGATTTTTCTGGGGCGAAAATATTTTCCGGTAAATTTTGATTTTTTTTGCCACAAAAATGGTGAAAACTTTGCTTCAGAATCTGAGACACGCCTCCAAAGTAATTTTCTTATCAGGAAACGTTTACATGAGGCGACGTTTGTTCAATCCATTCATTCACAATTTTCTCTGCCGTCCTCAATTTTTTGAAAACACAGGGTATGAGCATTGACATATATACTGCACTGTGTGTTTGGAAGAAAACATCAGAAATATTGGGATCACGAAGGTCTATTACCTCTTTTGCATACCCATGGTTTTCGAATATTTATTTTTGCTGAATCCCGGATAACCTCGTTTCATCTGGATACCAACGGCTTCTAGATGCAATCGAAAATTATATCAAGGACTTTTAAAATTGCATTTGATTCTTCATTTTCCTTCAACAGGTTTAGTTAATCATAACAAATCTGCAGGTGCTTAAAAGCCGTCTAGTAAGCATAGGCAACCGTAGAATGAAAGAAGCTACATTATATATTGAAACAGGAAGCTTAGTAGTGACACCTGTGGCAAAAAAAGGAATGTGCATCTCAGGTTGGAGTACCAACGACCTGTATGCAGGGATCTCCATGAAATTTCACGATTCCGACATAACCATTGCTCAAGCGATCTTTCTTCAGCAAAGCTTTAATCAGTATTCATAAATATAACAGTGGTCATTAATTGAACGCAAAAAGTATTATTTCCTGCGGTTTACCTAACTACCATCCGTTTTCCGAAGAATTACTGTCACCTTACGTCACCGGAACGAGCGGAATCCGGCAAACGTTATACAATATACTGTATCCAGCCGAGGAATGATGGCATCGTCAGGGTCGTATTTAATTGGGCTGTTTCGTTGTTCATTTCGTTGATTTGAAACTTATGACAGCCAGAATTCCAAATGCTGGTTGCAGAGAGAAAGTGTGCGACTTCAGTTTTTATTAGAATCTCTTTTCCGTGGACTCGGTATTATTTTTTTCACAGGAATCCTTTGAATGAAGTCCCAATTTAAAAGAGAGAAACTGCTTAGGCTTCATTATAGAGATTGATGTAAGCCCTTGGAAAATTTTTGAAACGGTCCAATTTAATATTTATTGTAAAAGTATGATAAGCGGGTTAGTACCAAGAGAATATTGACGTTGTTGATAACATTGACGAGGCGTGGCGTAGTTTGTCGAGGAATGTGTTGATGGTTGCCAGACCACGTACAAGAATGTTTCGCCAACCCGAAGGTTATGGGAAATAAACGCTTCAATTCGTTTGGCAACTAAATGATTCATACTATATCTGTAACAGTGAATCGCTAATTGTCTAATGCAGTATTTTATACGTTGAAGCAGAGCAATTGAAAGCGTTTGATAATTAATGGTGCTTCATGGAAGGATTAGCAAGAAAAGAGTATTTTTTGTCTGGAAATATATGTTTCCTTCACATTTGAAAGTGAAGCCTCGTATAGATAAGGCAGATTGCAGAAAGTCAACCACCAAGGCACCCTATTCTGAAACTCTTTCAAAGTTGTTCCACCGGAATTTGCATTAGCTCATATCTTCACAGAAATGGGCTTTTGTCCTTCGGAAATGGAAGCAATAAACGTTCATGACAGAAGCCCGCAAAGTATTTGACCTTGACCTGAATGTAAGACGCCCACATGCTTTCAGAGGAATTAATTTACCCCGTGAATATTCGCTCTGATGAATTGCCAGTTTTAAAATGAAGGTTTAAGACAGTTTCGTGATGTGTGAATTTTTCCTGTAATATTAATATGTTATGCCAGCCAAAACCGTCCCCGGGTGCAAGCAGATCATCTTCCCTTCCATCTAAATTGCATTTGAACGATTTATTAATTTTTTAGAATTTTGAGCGCAGTGTTATCAGCTCGTGAATGGTTCATGAATATGCTTCGTCAGATCCTCGACGAATATTTGCATTGAAAAAGTTACTATCGTTCCGCCCCGGTTTGTAAAATTGATAAGCCTACAAATTTATCTTTCCCAGGGATTGAGGCTCAGAGCGAAGGAGTTCAGGTGCTCGTTCTCGGATTCCTTCGTCTATAAAAAGTAAACTTTTTAAGGCCTTTCGCCAGCTTTACGAAAGGCCACGAAACATAACACGATTCTAAAATACACCTACGCAACGGCTCTAAACAAGCATGATCACTTATCGTACCTCCTCTGGAGTTTTCCTAATCCGATCTTGAAAGGGATTCTTTGCTACATCAACTGGTGCGTGAGCATTTCGGCTTTTTATCACGAACAAATACCTTATTTGTCATAAATAATTATTATAATCAGCCACCTTCCCCATGGAAGAACAGTTCGGCCCACAAATTTCAACAAGAGGAAGTGCAGTAAAACCCGCACTGCAGTCTCATTTCTACGGGTTTCTCTAGAATTTTTTTTCATGCAAAAAAGGAAAATTGCACTGTACACTCCTCAACTTATCCATTACAAAATGTAACATTACAGTCTCATTTGTCCGCTGCAAGATCTTGTGCACCACACTTGACAAAACTTTCGAGTAATTTTGTTTTATTAACCGGTTTTAATTGTTCTTAGGTTGACCTATTTAGCTTATTTTTAAAATGATCTTGATTTCAGAAATTGAGCTCTGCTCATTGCACGCCAAAGATAGTTGTGTAAATACGGAACTGAATTTTTTCTCTGGTATTGTCATTTTTATTTTTATTTTGTAGAGTGTCCACCCTCAGTTTAATGTGCCAAAACGAGGACACGTGGAAAACTTTGCCCCGCCGGGATAGACTATTTATAGAAAATGCTGCAGCTTCGGAACAGGTGAGGTTCAAGTTTTGTAAAGTAAACTTGCTGATTTTTCTCCTCTTAGAATGATTTTGGCCCTCAGGTTTATGCAGCTACTCGTGTGTGTTGCCGGCGTAATTTTCATACTACTTGTGCTGGAACGCTTTGACAAGAATGACTTGTCCACCCTAACGATCTTCGCAGACTCAAACAATTCAAGTCTCACGTCAACGACCCGAATTCAAGGTAATTTTGTGATTCGTGATTTTTAAAAACGAGGTGCCTTCATTCATAAGCAGAACTTTACTTTGAGTTACAGATTCTGTACAGGTGGACTCTCTCTACAATGAAATGCATCGGATCAAAAATTATCGCTGTATAGAGAATTTCGCTATGCAATGATTAAACAAGCACCCAATATGAGACAAATAAAAAGTTCGTTGTACAGAGAAAATCTTTGTTGATAAAGTCTGCCTGTCATTATAAAAACTATTGCTGAGGCACTTTTTCGAAATAATGAAGGATCTGCGCAATGTACAGAAAATGCTTATTTAGCAAAACTTTTAATCAAGTGACACGACCCATCATTCGATTAGGGAGACGTCCGTCACTCGTGGAAGGTAACGCCCTTCTGGGTCACATTTTCAATATTTCAGCGACAGAACCAGCCCTCTTGCTCCCTGTTTAGTTAAGAAACAGACGAAAAGACCGACTGCTGACTGTGTGAAGAAAGGAAAAGCTAAAAAAAAACGCAACTAAATAAGCTTTGTAAGCGTTGGTCCCTACCAACCGTTAAGTACGCATTTTCGGGCTTCCACTTAGTCAATTTTGATGGGCTTTCGGGTTTGGATAATGTCCAAATAATTATGGAAGTTTTAGTTTATTAAATGAGGACGAGGGTTTTTATTCAATAATCTGAAGAAATCTGCATAAAACTTCCAAAAGGATTAAAAAATAAACAAGAAGGAGCGTAATTTTGCCAAAAAACATGGATTTTATTACAATGCACAATCACGTTTTTCTCCATTTCGGCGAAGGACTTTTCGGAAATTTTCAAAATAATTTGCTGGAAATTACAAGGTTTTATTGCGAACAATGCAAATTTGTTGTTTAGCTGGAAACTTCTTGGCCAATTTATTTAAAGGCACGTAAAACTGGATAGCCTTAAAACAAACCTTCCAATCCTCTTGCAAATTTTTCGGAAAACTTTTCTGGTGTGTATACAAAAAGTGTTTCTTCCTGGATAGACTGATGCAACTAAACCCCGAAAATGTCTTTTCTTCAGAAATAAAATTGGATGTGTTTTCATCTAATGTTGTTTCTTAGATCATAAACAGACTTGTTCAGTATAGGAACTACTGTTCGAAAATAGTTCTAAATATCCTACGGCAAGAAGGGTGTCGGATTTTCGCAAAACGAAACAGAGGAAAAATCCTGGGGAATTTACCAAAAGCTGCATGAACTTATGACACTCCCATTTTTTTCTTTGTGACACATTTTGGGTGAACATGACTCTTACTCCACATTTGCAGTGCTTTCTCTTACGCCTGGAAACTCCATTGGAAGCGGAGAAGCAAAATCATCGGCATCTAAAAGCACTAGAAGAGATTCCTCCAGTTTCAAAACTACAACGGATCTGACTTCATCTACCACGAAAACCACCACCCAGAAAGCGATCAACCAGCAGGATATGCTAACGTTTGCTCGTGAGCCGAAGTTCAGGATTCCAGAAGCTGATTTGTGCAGTTTCCAGGACACTTCTGAAGAAGTTCTAGTTTTAGTCATGATTTTAAGCGCCCCGGGAAATGCAGTGAGTTTGTTTGAAGTTAATGTCAATAATCCTGCCAGCTTATCAAAACAAGGTCGTAATTTGAATGATTCATCAAGCTCCAGGCGTTAAATTTTCAGAGGCACCGACCTGCATGATTGACGAGGGAGAATTGGTTAGGGACCAATGAGGATTGATTTCATTTTCGATGAGATTTATTGCTATATGAGAGAATTATAAATTATTGGGTTCGCAGTGTTGGTTCAAGATTTGTCGGCTAACTAATGTGTTAATTTTGCAGGAAAAACGGAGGGCAATTCGCGAAACATGGGGACATTTTGCGATGATGAACGATGTTCGAATGGCATTTATCGTTGGGGTCGGCACCGACGCAGAACAAACAAAATTGGAAGAGGAAAGCAAAATATTTTCAGACATCATTCAAGCAGATTTCAAAGATGCGTATGAAATGCTAGTGGCAAAGGTGGTGGGGATGCTTGCATGGGCCAACAAATTCTGCTCAAAGGTTCGTTGTAATTCTCATGAATCTTCTCAAGCATGAAAAAATAGCTCCTTGACACTTTTAAATATCTGTCAAAATTATCTTTTGAACTGCTGCTATTTTTCGTTCTTCATGTGTCACATGAAAAAAAAATGTCTCTGTGCATTAGTCTCGCAAGAGCTTGCAGAAATTTTGCTGACGCCAAAACAGAACTTCGGAAATTAAAATGAAATATGGGACTAATTTTCATACATGCGTCAATTATCTCAGCACAGACCCCATCAAGAGGGAATATTTTCTTATATTACGCAAAACACGTGGAATGAAACGTGAAATTTGACATGTTAGAAGCCCCGCTTTACAGCATAGATCAAAAATTTAATTACGCGCGATTCGACATTGAATCAAACGTGACCAGCAAATGAAAATTCACGGCGATTTTCTTTCTGTAGAAATTATTCATTCCAGAAATATCATAACTGCCGTCCCATTTCGGAATACACCAAAATTCCAAAATTATGAAATTTGAAATATTTTTTCATTATTGTTTATAATTGTCAGCTTTCCCCAGGAGTTCAAACCATGCTTCAACTTATCTTTACATATGACAGCCTCCATATATTCAATGAGTTCGAAATAATGTGCATTGGGGACCAAGTTTTGGAATACTCTGTCACGTGAACTATTTTGGATGCAAATCCGGCACATGATTTCAGATTCCTGGAGACATCCGGCAATGACATTCTTAAATCGAACAAAAATAGTTGATTTCGTTTTGTGTACAGAGTATATCGTAATTATGAACAGAACAGACCTCCGTTTTTGAATTTTGAGTACAATAGTTTCCAACGTGCACAATTAAAATGGTTTCGTGATATGAATTGATCAAGTCTTCTTGTTGGCAGGCAAAATTTGTTTTTAAAGTAGACGACGACATGTACGTGAACATCCCCCTGCTGCTGACATTCTCAAAGAAAAACGAAAATGCGACAAACTCTGTTTTCGGTCGACTTGCTGTCAAGTGGGGTCCCGTCCGAAACAAGAAATCCAAGTATTACGTCTCCCCTGCGGAATTCCAAGGGAAGCGATACCCAAATTTCGTCACTGGACCAGCATATTTAATTACCATGGACGCAGTCTCAAAGTTGCTGAATGGTGTTCTCAGCAGCGGGTACACGTACTTCAAACTAGAAGACGTGTTCATCACCGGCATTGTGGCAGAACAGACCGGTGTTCGATTAGTAAATGCAAAAGAAATAACAAACGTGTCACCACCAGTGAAAATCACAGCCTGTATGCTGAGCAAGGTCATAACGTACCACGACGTGAACCCGAAGAAGTTGTACCAGTTTTGGACCATGGTTCGCACTGACGGAATGCAGTGTGCCGGCACTTGACACTGATGATTATATGTCAAATGAGCCAGGAGCATTCAATCAATTTTTTCCGGTTTTGAGATGCCAAATCCGTCCAACAATCGTTGCTGCTACCGGATGAAAGATCAGAAAATTCAGGAATCGGGAAAAGGAATGCTTAGCAGCTATTTATTTTAATGGGGACATTTTCTCACGAAGCCGTGTGAGTTGTTGGACAAAATGTGATTCCTTCAGAAGCAAAAATTCGGTCAAGCGGTACAAGCATTCCCTTATTGCACTTTTTTGTCAGGATTCCCGCTAAACCAATCGCCAGATTACAGTCTGGGTATTACTGTAAAAATTCTTTGATTAGAATTTTTCCTTGAGCCTCAATGGAACTTTTAATTTTCAGAGAAAAGCTATGCCAAGAAACTTCATAATCATCCCAGAACCATTAAATCCTGCATGATGTTCATGCAACTTTCAATCTCGACCATTTTTCACTCGTTTGCTTTTTCAATTTTCGTAACACACAATATGGCCAAGAAGTCGAACGAAAAAAAGGATACAGTACATGTATACAGTTTGAAGTGACTCGACATCTGGGTTGGATTATTCGAGACCGTCTTCTATGATTTATCTGAAATTATATTTGCTGGAGTGAACAGTGTGTTTGAATTGTTTCTGCGCGAGATCACTTGTGATATGTGGGATTCCAATCGTGTGTTTTGTAATGATGTGATGGCGGATCATTTGGCATAAAATGATGGGATTGGAGAAAAGCGCAGAATTCCCAAACTGAAGTCATCCTCGTGCATTTATGATTATTCACTTCCAGAAAAACGTAACAGCAAAAACTCAGTGTAGGTTAAATTCGCCACATCTCGACTGACCGCTCCATAAATGGTAGTTGGGGACAAGTCTGCGCCAGATTTAACTCACCGCCACCAAAGGGTCCTCTCAAATCATTTTCATATCTTTTATATAAAAATTTGCTGAGTATGCAATAAGTATGCCAGAGGAGTAAATATGGTACCCTTCTTCATAACTCAATTTTTTCAATTCATCAACACTTCCTACAGGAGACAATGCTGAATGCAGTACTGCATGCATATTGAGTAGATTATACAATTAAATTGCGCATGAATCGTAAAACGGTTGAAAATATTTTTACATATTGGGACAATTTATATGTTATACACTTTGCCAGCAACTGCCCTTGATTATTATTTACCGTATTGATTTATTTTTTGGTATGTTTTTGATGAATTACCCTCTGCTTTGAGAATTGAAGGTAATATTAGCTTTTGAAATTCCAGTAGTATGCCTGTATACTGTGCAAATGTACATAGTAAATAAAATTTTGGTAAAATTGTATTTAAAAATTTTGAAAGCCGTTTCACACTTGTTAAACGCACCATATAGCTTCCATAAATTTTTAATACTGGTTTTGGGAATTGATCGAATACCGTACTTCCTCCCCCCCTATATGGTTCATGATACAGTGACACCTATGAAAACAGAGCTCGATTTTGATAAAAAATATTTGCGAATTTTGAAGATGTCGCTGTAAGCTTTTTCTGGCTGTGTTATGTCCTGTTTTCCCACTTAATAACACGGAGTGATCTGATGCACAATCGTTTCGAACTAAAACGCTGGCCTTCACAGGTTCTGAAAATCCATGAAGTGATTGCATGAATTCACGTTGAGAAACAAGGGTAATCGTTGGAGGGAATATGAGAATTGTTATGGATTTTGGATCATTTCGCGTTGAAATTGCTATGGTTAAGGTTGGAACAGAATTTTCGTGATTGGTTACATGTGTCGTGCTGTTTTCGAACGAATCGAGAACTTCCCACACATACCTCTGGGTTCGTGTGTACCTGAACGAAATGCGATGAGCATTTTTAGGACTTCCGTTGTCGAGTGATGAAACCGTGTGCTTACGTTTTGGACCACAGAGGTTCTGCCAGATTGTCACATCCTCATCTTTTCGTTGATTATCGTGTGCGGTTCTGCCAAAAAGGACAAGAAATTCCAGTCTGAAAACGTACCTATACCGTATTAAAAAGTGCAACCTCGTTAGTGTAGTGAGGTTCTTGATGAATGCAAAGTTCCGTCATTAGAAACACGGCACTTGCATTCTTTTGATTCCATGAGGACGCTTGGTTTTCTTGAAGATGCCGAAAGCTTTTTGGTGAGTCCTTTACTTTTGGTCCATTCTAAGAGTGGTTTTGCCGTAACCGCGGTTGATCGGAGCAGATGCCTGCGTCGGGTTTCTGAGAGAAGTTGTCCAACAAAGAGAATCTTTCGAAATCGTTGAAATTTTTAGCAAACGTGGCTTTTCCGCTGTACAGAAATGATTTAGCTCCGGTGACATTGAGGAGATAAACTCGGCATAGCGCCAAGAGTGGATCTTATATCTCATTTCACAGTTGTAAGGATTAGGAATTGGGAGAACGTATGGTTGCGCTGTGATTTATGCGTCGTCGAATTCGTAAAAATCAACCACGGTCTGAACACTTGAAGAACGAAGTCGAAGCGAGTCGACTACTCGCTGTCTTCGAGGAATCTGACTTTTCCGTAGTATTCTGTTTTCTGCATCGTATTACATTCATGTGCTGGGTAAAAAAGTGCCCTGTGGCCCCGATATCTTTCAAAGCCACACCCGCTGTGATACTTGCGCGATCACTGAACCATGCTGAAAATTTATGTTACGGTATATGCGTGTGCCTCTATTGCTTTAGAGACGAATTTATGGGATCGGTGCTAGAATCGGATACGCCCTTATTGTGTGCCTGTTCTGAATTTTGGTTCTGTGCAAAACTCAAAAATCGCTGCGGTGTAAATTTCTGATTCATCTCATTTTTATGCTGAACGGGACGTGTAAATCCCCTGGTTAGTTCGTTCAATTACAAATCAAATGCGTTCTTTACGAGGTTAGGACTTCTCGGTATCGAGGGAATGTCGCATTCATTAACTTACAAGGCACATGGAAGATTTCAATGTTCTTTTAGTTGCGAAAAAATCGAGTATGCCTTCATAATGTTCATCGTTCCCCGCACGGAGGATCAACTGTGACGTTGAAAGGATGCATCATGCCATGAACGCACCAATATCGGTGTTCACCCTAAAGAGTCGAGTCCCCTCGCTCATATTCTGCGTCACCTAAAAAAATTCTCGCTCGACAAATCAGATGTCGGAACTTTCTGGTTGGTTCGATAATTAGAAATTAGAATCACGTCACTTTGAAGTGTTTTTTGGTAGCCAATTCACCAGTGGGTTTCAACGTGCGCTCTCAGGAGTCCTTTTGCGAAGTCAAAAGTATCCCTTCATGGCGGTTCCAGGAAACCGCGCTGCGGACAAATTGAGTACTACAGTATTACATCAGAAAACCCCAGGGGAAGTACTGAGATACATGAACAGTAATGTGATTGGCTTATCCAGTTGAGCCCACGAGATGAGGCAGCAACTTCTGCGCCCAAAATTTCCGGAAAATGACATTTTACTCGTACATGCTACACTATCAGTTCGTAAGAAAAAATGTTCCATCACAGGGGTTCCACTACAAAATTGTTTTCGAAAAATACAATTACGAAAGGCTCGAAGATTCGAATTGCATGGCATTGATGCAAGATATTCTGAATACAGAGTTGCCATCAGACGACGTCGCTGACCCCAAGGCATACTTTGACAATGGTCCAATTTCTGCGGAACAACTCAAATCCCATCAAGACCACCTGTAAGTTAAACAAGATGACCTTGTCATCTTTCCGCCCCCATCACCGCAGGAACTTTTATTCATTCAGAAAAAAAGTCCGTTGCGACCCTCATGATGTATAAATAAAGCCTTGAACTTTGCCGTGATTAGATCCTTGGGCGAAACCAGGGACTGTGAAGTACCCCGAGGTGTTGCCCATCACCGTGCTTCAAGAATACCTGGGACCTATTGCGCATGAAAGATTATTCTCAGAATCGAGAACAGTCTCCTCACACATATTCCAAAGTTGAAATCACTGTTGCCCTCTAGACTTGATGCCAATCGCTAAGGCGAGAAGACTTGACGCAGGATCCGTTTTGTGTTACAGTTTGGTTTAAAGACTTGAAACCATGCCCCTGCTGATGAGCAAATTATATCAAATTAATGTATTGATGCTATCATATGTCGCAGACGTTTTCAATTTGCTTGCTGCTTGTACAGAGTTGCTCCATCGGATGGCTGCCGAAAATGAGGTACAGTGGTGGCTATTATATTCGTATGAGCACGGTATTTCAACATACAGTAGTGTACTTCGCAAAAGTACAATTGTCGTGATATACAGTATTGTTTTCGATCATTCCAGGAGGAATCTAATCAATAAATCATCAAGTATCTGGCCGATCTACTGTCTACTCCTTCAGACCGTCATCGATTCTCCGAGGATTTCTGTTCTGCTCAAACATGTGGGAGATGCAATTCGAAAGAAGGGGTGTATTATAGTGCTGATTTACGATTTTCCTCATTTTTATCAAAATCCCTTGCCAACGATAATCAAATTTTCAGTGTTCAAACTCTCGTGGTGAACTTTCATTTTGCAGTATCTTGAAAATCTGAAAAATAGCAAATGCTGAAAACGTTTTAAGGACGATTGAATTTGTATGCATTTTCAAATGTATCAGAAATTCCACGGACCCACCGGAGTTAGGAGAGGGACGAAACCCAGTAGCTTGCCCATGGTGTCCTCATGTAGGATGCTGGGAAAGTGAGTCTCTTAAATGGAAAATTATGTTTAATAAAAAACACCGATCGCACGTGTTCCATTTCAAAACTCCTGGTTCGGAAGTTCCACTTTTTAGTACGGCAATGAAAGGAACCGTGGTCTGCATGCATTCAAATATTGATTGGTACTCACGTTCTAAATTGGTTCTCGATGAAAGTCTTAACTGTATAGCGCATAAACTCATGATTCAGTATGATGTACTTGCCAAGGTCTGTCTAGTTGCGCAATGACTAGGTTGTAATTTTTCATTCCCTGAATTTCCATGAACTGCAGAAGTAACCGTGTTGGAAATACTAAAACAAAAGGTACCGTATTCCGTGATGTTTTTCCCGTCAAACTTTCGGTGGATTTGAAAAGCTATACTTGTCGTTCGACCCCTTCTCTTTGCGAGGTGATCACGCGTTTCTTTTCAATGCATAAAAGATGAAGTCGGAAAAATGTGGAAAAGAGCCCGTTTTGTTTCACGTCGCGCCCCGTCAATGATAAGTCACGTCATTCAGACTCGCCCATGGCACATCGAGCTTTTTTTGGTATTCGCGCATATTTTTGCTGGTGCAGAAAAATTCCATCGACACTGCATTCTTCGTTCGTTAATCGAACCCACCACTTCATTTCTTTTTCAACATTTCTTCCGCATCATGGAAACAATTAAGACCAGGTCGTATGTTGATACCGTATGATGATTCAAACCAATGCTCTATGAGAAGTCAGGCCTCGAGATGCGGACGTAATTGATTCTTAATCCCTGAATTCCCAAGCCCAGCCGGTTTAAATTAGTTCGCATGTCGGATCACTTTTTCCCGTAGACCTCAATGAGAGAATATGTACCGTAATTGATTCTCCCGTTGTGAAAAATAAGGAAAAAGACACCCAAAAAAATTGAATGCATTTTCTTCTAAACTTCAAGAAGCGGAAAAAACTTCAGAAGAAAAACCGCACGAAATCTTCCCTTTTGATATCGAAACGTGCCCAAACAGCAAGAAAAAGCCCACATCACGCTATACTTCGCTCAGATGATGAAAAAAATCCTAAATAGAGAAACGCAACTATTTTTGATTATCAATTTCAGTGAATTTTTAGAAAGATTTATTTAAATTTTTTTTGAATATGATCAACTCAATTTGTTCAAGGGAGATCAAAATTTTGACAAATAAAACTTTCCCATTTTTTCCAGAAATTTTGGCAAATCGCAAAACATTGTCTGGATGTTGGTGCGTAATTTTTCAAGTGTGTGTGTGTCCCTAAGTCAAATCATCCATATCTCGGGGGCGTCCGTAAGTCGGTTACCCAAAGTACTGTACATATGGAAGCGGCAGAAATCGTGATCTTTCTGCGCGATCAGACACCCGAGTTCCTGCGAAGGAATGAATAATGTGAAGCCCAGCCGGTTTAAATTAGTATTCTGGACAAGAACGCAATGCGTCAGAGTTGCGGATTAATCAGAGGCGTTGAATGAGTCTTGGAGGAGCTCTGCTGGGAGAATAGACACAAAAAAGGCCATCATCCAAGTCGGGAATGCCTTTGGCCATACGGATGCTGAGCTTGCAACCAAGAGGGATTTACGAACATTCGTCCTGTTGTCTGTGCAGCAAAGGTGCTGAATCCCACGTGGATGCTTCGTGAATGAAAATGCGCCGCCCCAAATTACAACATAACTGCGCCTCAGCCAGAAATTTCCATATCCATGTACGCATGATGACAACGACGACTTTGTTTGGATAAGCGAACCAGAACCATAGCGTGCTTTCGAAACTTAGGCTTGACAATAACTTGCCACCAAAGATATCGCCGAAAGACTCACTTGGAGATGAACTCGGTTCGTTTATTTGGGTTCAGTTTGAAACATGTGCCTGATTCTCAAGTAAGGTACATGTACTGTATATGTAAAATCATACTTGCTGACATCGTTGTTAGAAACAAGCGGTTTGCGTGCCTTTCAAATTTTCCGTGAACTATGAAGGGTGTTGCATGAGTGCACGAAGTTCATATCCGTTTGATAAATTTTCTTGCGGGGGATAGATGACGCTGGTAGTTTAATGCCAATTCTGTGATGATCCGAAGCATTTTGTGTTCCATTTTCCTGCGGGTTCCTCTTGTGTGCTATTGAACGTTTTCAGATGGAGTTTATTGGATTCTAAGCAACATAAATACTGTAAATACGATGTAGAACTATTTTTGGATTTTCTGATACTTGTATCAATTCGTTCTGATTCTTGCCGACCTACAGCTTCAAGCAAGGTCTCGAGCGTTCCATATACAGTACGTGATTTGAAATTCGCTGAAAATGCAGACTTAAGCATAGCACATACACAATTTGCTGGGACTCTCTTGAAAGTTATTTTTCAGTGGTGGTGAGATTAGCACCTTTTTGGAAAATAAATTAAATTGCCGCATGGTACGCTGCTGTAAATGTGTTTTGCTCGAAAGATAAGAGTAGACCAAGGTTTTCGTTGCTTCAGATTTTGATGGAACAAGCAATATGTGCAGCTTATCAACACTGGTATCGATTTAGATCGGGTTTCGTAATGATAGAAGTACTATACTCTGCTTTTAGGATTCTGGGGTTGGGAAGTTTTCTCGCAAATTAATTTGTTTTCTTTGACGACGGTAGCATATAGCGTAAAAGCAGACTACAATATTTACTGTACTTGTTCCCCTGATGCAACAATGCACCCGTACGGCGATTTTCTGAAGCAAGTTTGTTTGTTCGTGACATTCATAGATGTCAGCATTGAGGGTAACTGAATTGATAGCAAATAGAAATGGTGAAAAACTTGGCTGCGCACAGTAAAATATCAGTGAGGCCTTGATTGAGCTAGGTACAGTATTGTTTTTATGCTCTACACCTTATGGTACAGGTGGACTCTCAATGCAAGGAAATCCTGGGAACTAGAAAAAAAAAATGTTGTGGAGATCCTCTAAACTCCGAAGGGTTTTGAAGATATCCCTTTAGAACTTGAAAATAAGTTATAATTCAGAAAAAAATCGTTTTAGGGAGAGTCTGCATGTATTTGCTGGTGGCACTCTTGAAAACGTATCCAACTAATTTTCTTGTTCAAACGCTATGAGCAGTGAACAAGTTGGCTCAGCCGCTCAACTTCGTGACGAAATTTGAAAGAGTCTCTTAACAGGTCGAAAACGCGCGCTTACTTTCATCGAAATCTTGTAAGTTGAAGAAATGCTCCCTCGTAACTCAATTCTTCGCGAAGAAGTAGGAAACCTTTCCGCGGAAGTTGGTAAAGCAGCGGTTCAGTTTCTTTGAACTATAAATATTGACTTGTTCCTCGGTTCTATGTTAAGACAGTTAGAAATATCCGTATCCGTGTTTTCCTTCCGTTTTTTTTTCTTCAATGGTTACAATAGCTTATCCAACCGGAATTTTAAACTAGAGTTAGGCGTACCAAAGGTGGTACACGAGTACCTGTAAGATTGCTTCGCGAGAGTTCCAAATATCCAAGGACTGGTTCATGAATTGCGGCTGAACGATGATTTCAGCCCAAAGAAATGGACTTATCACTTGAATTTATCTCGCTGAGGATTAATTTATGGGAATCTAAATCATTGGGCGGAGAAAAGCGATTGATCGACACGGACAATATTGAATTTCCTTTGGTCGGAAGTTTTTGAAATACGCACGAACTACAGTACTGTACTGCATCCTTGATATTGAGTTTCGAGCATAGGTTTAACTTGCTACCGTGGAGCTGTTCCGCGAAGAACACTCGTTCACTCCACGAAAAGGTTGAAAAATTAAGATTTGGATGATTTCCCAAAGCTTCCACACGAAGGTGATTCTTATTCTGAAAAAAAATGTTAATCACTGAGTTACCCCGAATGTCCGGGCAAAACGCTGGGTTTCATCCACGATCCTTGGAATCGATCGACCGCGAAATCCCCGTGTAGGAAGGCGGTGTCCACCTGATATCGCATCGTAACGGTCCAATAGATTCGGGTGTCGCCCAAGGCTTCCTCAATCGCCCTGACCTCTTTTCGAATTGTTGGAAATCTCTCGATTATCAGCCGAAAATGGCGGGAGTTTGGCATGGAGACAGCGATAAGCCGAGTGTCCCCTTTATCGCATGACCTTCATTCGGGAAAAAAATATAATTTTGATTGCAAATCTGAATTAAACGTCTGTGGATGTCGGATTCTTAAAGGCTTGTATGAAGATTTAATGGGGCGAGGATTATGCCGAAGGCTTGAGCGACAGAATCCTGAAGAGCTTTGGGGAACGAAAAGATTAACAATTTTGCATTTGAAATAAGTTTACTGAAGCCCTGAAGGGATGCGAAAAGGGTTTCTTGTAGCTTTTTCATTTTACTGAGGGTAAAATTTGCTTTTAAGTACTGGATATATATTCAGGGGAACTTTCGAACGGTTTATATATACTGTACATGAGTAGTGTTGAGCAGTGATGTTTTCCCTTTTTCGCCGTGGTTTTTGTCATGGCCTTTTTTGTGCGACGCGTAAGCTTACTGTCGATTGTTCAGCCGGTTTTATTATACAATTGAATCGTGATGTCGAGAAGTGGTCAACTGTGAGCCATGTGAAGCCGATTTTGCGAATTTTCCCGTTAGAAGAATGCATCATCATCTTGCCCCACTTGATGAGAGGGAGATAACCTGGGTTTGAGGATGTTCTACGTGGTACTCTTGAGTTCATTCAAGGAATTGCAAGAGGGGAAGACGAAAATGATGATGTGTGAGTTAGTTTCGTGTACCCTCGTTCAGAACACGATTTGTTTTGCAGAATAATATCAATGTGATTATTTTTTCGCTCTTCAGACGCCATCGTCGTTCATCAATCTTCTTATTTCTTCTGGCTGTATTGCGGACTCATTGTCAAGACATTTCCTTGATAAATCTTAAGATGTTTCTTCATGCCGTTTTCAATAAATGTCAGTTTTCTAGTCGGGAAAATTCAAAACTCCTTCCTCCGACCCGGTTATTTACGATCTCTTCCGAGATGACAACAAAAGCTTTGATTATCTTCGTGGAAATTTTCTGTGATGATGGATCAGGCATCAATTTTCCGAACGTAGATCCGTTAGAATTGATTCTCATTTCCAATTTCGAGAAAATAAGATGTGCATTTTTAGGGTTAACACATTTCCATGTATTGCAAAATCATTTTTTCGTGGGAATTTTTTTTCCATTCATAAGAGATGTCATTCATTTTTGTGACGGCACACTATCCAGTATATTGTATGATTGTATCTAAATATATGTATATTTTCTTGAAAATTTTGGCAGACGGTTCATCAGCATTCAATCATTCCCGTTTATTTGCGAAATCATAATCACGAAATCTTCAAGCGGAAGCGCGGCCAAATCCACTTTTGCGGAGAAATTTTGCACCTGATTTTGAACACGGTTGTGCAATGTCGGTCACTAATCAGCGGAGAGCACCAGAGGTTAAAGAATCGTTTTGACCTGCGGAAGCGTAGCCATACCAACGGGTGTTCTAGCGGTACTCGAATGTATCGTTAGAAGGTTCATAGAATGTAATCGCTTCGAGTTTGTCTGGAGCAGCTTTTTTTTCACTGGCGTAATTATATCGCCGTTTCTTTTGCCTGAAACAAGTGAGATTATATGTTTTCTATCGGAAATACCTCTATGTTTTCTTGTAATTGCATGCCAACAATAATTTTGGGTCTTCATTGAATCTGGTTCATGTCAAGGAAGATTTTCGGGGACTATTTTCAAAGGAGGCGATTGGGTTTTTGGTGTTACTCAGATTTCCGGCAGCATATTCTCAATCGATTTGAGATGGACTGAAAATTACGAACAAATTTGACCAACCCGCGTAATTACAGATATTGTTCGGATTTTTCGAACCTCAGACGCATTTGAAAAGCACCGTAGCATTCAATAACGGTTCGGGTATTATGGGTTACGCATTCAGCTTTTCAGAAAGGCTCTCCATGTCGGATTTGACGCGAGCAAAAAATTCTTAGGGTTTGAACGTCAGATTTGTTCAGTAGGTTCAGCGAAGTGTCACATGTTTTCATTCTACAGAAGGTACTTTGTAATTCGACGGTTGAATTTGCAGGGAGGTCAGCTCGCATTTCGACCTTTGCTGCACAAATAGACCTGCAGAGAGACACAAAACGTCAAATGCCATATAGAAAACATGCCATTTAACGTTGTCTCGCAATTCAACCGCTTCGCAATTTGACCCTAGTCTAGAAACGGATTAGGGTCGAATTGCGGGGCACCACCTGAATTTCACCTGAAATATGTCGTGCTCAGGAAACGAACCTCATTCGAATTTTCTGAGAAGTATTCAAGAATTAAAATCATTGGTATTGAATATAGAAATTTCACTGCAATCCGTGAGATACAGTTGTTCGATAACTCAAACCTCCGTGAGTTGAATACACCTCCCTGTATCAAAAATTTTTCAAGTCCCTGCCTGAATTCTCGAACAAAATGCAATAAAAACCTCCCCAACTCGAAGGCTTTCCTCCCTCGAACCTCCATCAGTCGAACTTTTCGGAGGCCTTTTGTCCATTATTTTCTATTTGACACAGGAAAGAAAAAAGCCATGGAAATTTAATTTGATGTGTTTTGAAAGTAGGTGGACTAATAGGCAAATGAGCACTTGCTTCCAAGTTTAGCATACCGTCATCTTATTCAAGAAGCAATTCGAGGCCTTGAAAATCACAAATTTCAATTCACTGAAAAAATTGCAATTTGCTTGTCCCTTGTAGTTCGACTTGAAGAAGTTCGACCCTAATTTATACACGAGAGTTGAAGATAGGGACATTCAAGTGTTTCAAGTGTGTAGTACTGCTTCGCGAAGTGGCATCAGTGCATGTAAATAAACCAGTCACCATTTATATGAGGTACCTTTAAAAATTGATCTTGTCTAAAATTAACTTTTCGAGTAAAGAAAAGTCGCAAGAGAGAAGGCGTACCTATTTTAGTTTAACCCTTTTTTTCTAATAACGTTTCAACTTGAACGAGAATCGGAGAGATATACTCTTCCATACTTTTCTACATCGGCACACTGAAGGAAGGTTTGTCTGTCGAGAATCGACGAATGCTGGGAACAAAGGACTCGGAGATAATTTAGTGGATGAGTTTCCGGAGGAACTCGGAAGGTTTTCCAGATGCCGAGCTGCGCTTTCTTTCTCTTGGCTTGGTTGTGATCCACTTGCGGCGTGTAAAACTCAGTTCTCACTTTCCCGGAGACGGAGTGAGGAGTCTTGTCTTGCTGGTGAGCCCGCGGTATGTGCATGTCGCCGGGCTTTTGATGGCGGTGTCCGTTGTGACCGAGGCGAGTGAACATTCCTTGGGCGATGAAACCCCGGGCCGCGGGAACATTCATGCTCTTGCTCCTCGCTTGAAAGATTGTTTTCTATTTTTATCGAGAGATTGATTTGTGAGGTTCTTCATGAAAGTGTTGGCATTGCAGTGAGTCCCCGCACGACGAAAGACCCACACAACGAGAAATTCGCATTTTTTAAAGGGAAAAACACCGACATTTTTTTGGCCGAAAATTTGCCCGAATTTCGACAAGTTTTGATGTGCAACTTGGAATTTTTCGATAAACGAAAAACCAGGGAAAGAAAGGTTTAGTTTTACCTCTTCTTGTTTTACACTATGGGAAATTCGGAAAGTTATGAGCACGAGTTGTCAGATAACTTCAATTTCATGCTAAACAATATTAAGTCACAATGTTTGCTGGAAATTCACATATTTTATGATTTAGTATGGATTTTTAGTGAGTGGCTGGAACCAATTAAAAAATTACGGAGTAATCTTGAAGAAAACGTATTTCACCTTTTAAAAAATCCGGCATCACAAAAGTCACTGAGGACGGGATTAGTTTCGTTATGCGGGGACCCACTCTGTAGTTACTAATCACATGTAAACTTTGCGCGTCAATTACCTAGGCCGAAATTTATATTTGTAAACTTCAACTGCTTCATTGCCCTTGACGAATGTATTTCGCCGCGTTTTGAAGTTATCGGATTTTCCAGTAGTGCTGCAGAAATCCGAAGTTTATTCTGGAATTACAGTATATAAGCAGTCTTCGCGCAGTAATTTCCTCTCCATCCTCCTCCTTCCCCTTAGATTTAGAATTAATTACGCTCCTAAAACAGAGTTTACAATTTAATTTACGACCTGAAGTGACGCATTGGAGCTTCAACTCTCCCGGCAAATGCACCCGTTCCTTAGCCAGGTTAGAAAGTTTGACGTTTGCTCAGGAAGGTTAAATTATGTTTTCTCCCTTTAGGAAAAAGATCCTAAATTTGTAAAGTTACGCTGGATGTCCATCTCGAGGATTTCAGGTCTGTGATACACTTCGTGAGCAGATCTTTGTATAGCATCCCCCTTTTTCTCCGCGTGGTGAATACCGGCTGGGTTATTGTTGAGCCCGGATCTTGCTTGGGTAGCGAAACTAGCACGAAGCGGAAGTGGTCGAAGTTAACCTATTTCATCTTCCATTGTCGTGTGTAGAGAAGTTCATCCTGGCTTGAAATCGAATATGAAACGCGTTCTGTCTTTGGGGAGGTAACCTTTTTCGTCGTGTTGGAACTTGCTTTAGTTTGAATGGAGACGATTGATCTCATTAGTTGCATTCAAAGAGATGCCTGTTGACATTCAATCGATTTTCGATGAAAAGTGAACTTCCCACTTTTGGAACAATGACAGTTTTCTTGTCCGATGCTTTATGTGGATTTTCTTCCGTGTTCTATGATGCCTGTAATGTATGAGGTGCATTTGAATCTGTTCCCTCATGGGGATCTTATCTCAAATGATGCCAACTGTGCCATGATAGCTTTAAAGGTGCTTTGTGGACCATATACTGAGGTCGCTGAGGCTGAAATTACTGCCTGAAATCAATACAATACTAGAAATCGTATGACACTTGAACACGACTTGCAAAATCATGTTTCGTAAGCTCAGTATTGTAATATAGCCGTGGCCTTGCGTTTTATCATTATACTGTACCAACAAAAGTCCTTTCTGTCGATCGTTTAAAAAAAATTGAAATCCTCGGAACGATTGTGGGATCGATGGCTAGGCATGATGCAAATGTCTTCTAATTTGCTGAGTACAGTATTTAATTGCATTTTTGCCTTGATTTAGGTTAATTTTCGCTTTCCAACTGACTCGTATCGCCGGGGAATCTTCACATTCCGCATCAATGACTCGAGAATGGCCAAGACTCAAAATTACAACTCGTTGAAAAATTGATACGTGACCCTGTAGTGTAGATGATGCATTCGGATGTGAGGTGTAGAATCATGGACTATTTTGAAGTTATTTTACTCATTTTATGGCGCGTACAAAACTTGACACTTCACAACGAAATTAAAACGTATGACAGGTGTCCGAGATAAAGCGCGTCACTAGCCTACACAAAAGTTGAAACTCGACAACGAATTAAAATGTCACTAACTTTATTTGAGCCGGTTTCAATCCTTGGCTACTTAAGGGTGAAAATAAATATAGGTGCAGGTTAAATACGAAAGTTCAAGAAGGGAATTCCAAAATTGACAAAAAAAACTTTTGAAAGACGCCTCGTTACTCAAATCGTATCGTGAAACGTTGAGAATAAGTAAATTGTCGACGTATTTTCGTAGATGTCAAGACCATTTGCAGTTTTCGCGTAGTTCTTCGTTCGTAAAAATTCTAATAAGAAAGTCGTTTGGGATCTGCATATTTTGTTTTCATCGTGGCAGTTCTTAATCTGCGAAAAAAATTCTTCTAGCTTTGTCGAGGGAACAATTTCTCCCTGTTAGATTTCCTTGTTGACGATGGGGGCTTGCCCTTAATCATTTATGGATACGCGTCAACATTATATTTCGCAGAGACTCATTGTTCACCAAATAATGATTCCCATTTTTTTCTGATAGAAAACATTAACTGTCGGAGTTACGTAATTCCGTGAGGAAATCCTTGTGATAACTTCATCAACAGTCGTTTTCTCATCGCTGGGGTTACCGCAAAAGTCCTAAGGCAAGGAGGTGCAAACACCTGCTCCGGCGCAGCGCATTTACCGATCGGCTTTGCCGCCGGAATAAGGGCGTGGGCACGACCGTCGGCGATCAGCCGGGTGCCGGGCCAGCGCAGCAAAGCACTATTTCGTGTGAAGCTCTTTTATTTTTTTTTCGGATCGGGTCGACCGTGGACGAGACGACCGACAGCCCAGTGACCTTGTTTGTGACCTGAAGGGAACTGAGTGTTGCGGCTTTTGCTTCCGGTGTGAAGCGCGGAATCGAGAGCGAGTAAATGAAAAGTGCTTATTTGGTTGGTGTCTAGCTTCCGTTCCATTCGGCACCTTCTTGTGAGTCGTACCGCTTGTTAAACACGGTACTGTTGTGTTACCACTCGTGGTGCCACCAGTGAGCATGCAGAACATGGATGGAAAAGCGTTACTGGCTCCAGTTCGAAGTTTTTCTTGAGGTCTGTGATTTTTAAAAAGAAAGTGACAAGTGCTAGTCCGCTCGAAAAAGAGCGGTCGACAGCACATGCGCACCATGGCATGAGGTCCTCTGGTGGTGACTACACCTATGGTGTACAACCCTTCGGACTAATTTAAATTTCAACAAAATGACCTAATATCTGCTCATCACCTTCAGCTTTCTGTGTAGTCTAGACCAGTAACATTTTTGGGCCCGCGGACTGGCAAATCTCCATGAAATTTTTTGCGCACAGTAAAGTTCCATAAAATGATTGCTAACCACCAGACATCTTTGAAATATTGTACTGTACCCGCCATGAAGTAGTCCAAACAAAACTTTCATTTCAAAAATAGAATTAAGGACCAATTAAGCAGGTCCAGTGGAATGTCTTCAATAAATTAGCTTTGCTGCAAGAAAGTTCCCTCTGAATCAAAACTTCAGCTAATTTATTTCAGCAGGTGAAAATGTGTTCGAACACATGCGGAGAAAAGCCAACTTCCATTTTACATCAGATTATTTTCAACTGCCATTGTCTTTTCAAAATTGCAGATGAAGGACTAAAATATTATTTTTATGAGTTTATTATGCTGACGAAAATGTCCACGGACTAGCCGCCATTCCGTGGACCACGGGTTGTAGACCACTGGTCTAGACTCTAAAAAGTATCTCGACTATGGATTATATGCGCAAAGCCTTCCTGTGTTGAATCCACTGTATGGCTTACTTTTTTCCTCGTGCTGCTCGATGCTATGTAGGACAGTAGCGTCTAAGTGATCGTTTTTAGAGCAATCTCCGTGGCTAAGTCATGAAAGGAAAATACCCGAGCTGGTTTTGTCTGTGTACACCGTGGTTTGTTCACGATCAGGCGAGCTTTTTCTCGCCAGCTGTCGTGTACGCGTGGTACCGTACTCCAGGAGACCACCACTGATGTGGATACCACATGTTGGGAAGCCTGATTAAATTTAAAGTTGTTTTACTGTTGATATCTGCTCATCACCTTCAGCTTTCTGTGTAGTCTAGACCAGTTTTCCCCAAAATTTTTGGGCCCGCGGACTGGCGAATCTCCATGAAATTTTTCGCGCACCAGTAAAGTTCCATAAAATGTTTGCAGAACAGCAGACATATTTGAAATACAGTACTGTACCCGCCATGAAGTGTTTCAAACAAAACTGTTATTTCAAAATTAGAATTAAGTACCAATGAAGCAGCTCCATTGGAATATTTGGCTGCAAGAAAGCTCCCTCTGAATAAAAACGTCAACTGATTTATTTCAGCAGGTGAAAATGTGTTTGCACTGTTATGCGGAGAAAAGCTAACTTCCATTTTACATCAGATTATCTTCAACCGCCATTGTCTTTCCGAAATTGCAGATAAATATAAAAGACTAAAATATTATTTTTATGAGTTTATTATGCTGACGAAAATGTCTGCGGACTAGCGCCATTCCATGGACCACGGGTTGTAGACCACTGGTCTAGACTCTAAAAAGTATCTCAACTATGGATTATATGCGCAAAGCCTTCCTGTGTTGAATCCACTGTATGGCTTACTTTTTTTCCTCGTGCTGCTCGATGCTATGTAGGACAGTAGCGTCTAAGTGATCGTTTTTAGAGCAATCTCCGTGGCTAAGTCATGAAAGGAAAATACCCGAGCTGGTTTTGTCTGTGTACACCGTGGTGTGAAGGGTACGTTGATGGTGACTGCGCACAATCCCGAAGAATTCGAATGCGCCCCGACCCTGATTCGTTTTAATCGTCCACTGCACCACGAGTGATTCAAGAGTAGTTCTCATTTTGTAGCTCGCAGTTGGAAATTGTGCGCACAGTAGTTCTACCCACGCCTTTCGAGAGCGTGGAGTCCTCTGAAGCACCATTGAAGACATATTCTACCGGTTTACGAAAAGTGATGTCTTAGTAGGCTATCGTGGAGAAATGCTTACTGTTCCTGGAGAAAACGCATTCACGGATCAATTGGTGTCGATTCTCGCGTTGGGAAAAGCGTAGCCATTTAAGGTTTCCTTGCTTGAAAACTTGAAAGAATCGTAGCTTTTTTCTGCCCTCCCACAAGCGCGGACTTCGCCTTGAAAATATGAAAATGTATTGAATAGGATTAGGATTTTTCGAGTAGGCGCACGTGTTTGAGGTTTAGTTCGTGCAGTGGTGTTCGTGTGGCGGATTTAGTACACTGTCCTCGACTCGGTGGGATTAAAAGGAAATCCTGCGTGGGATAGAGGGCCGGGAAATGATGCATTCGTACCTTTTCTGGAGACGCCACTGTGGAGTCACGTGCTGGAGAATGTGTCTTATTTTTGTGTGTCCTGAAAAATGGGGGAAAAAAGCCCTTTCGAGTTTCTTCACAGAGGGGTGCCGTACGAGTATAAGTGTGACAGTGAAGAAGTGGTGTCGATGTTCGTTCGGACACTGGTTCAAGCAAGTGTCGGTCAGAGGAATTTAGTGGTGTTGTGTGGAGAAAAAATGGAGCATCCGAGTTACGTGTTGGTAACATCGAGCTGAGCGGAAGAAAGTTGGGGTTTGTTTCCGCTGTTGTTGAGAACCGCAGTTTCACGCCTAGTTGTCGCATTTTCCGGTCGCAGAGGTAAAACGAAAATTGCGTACCAGAGAAATTTTGTGTTTTAAGGCCACATTTGTTTTGTTTTCTCTCTTGTCGTGCTTCCAAAACTTTGCGGATGGAATTTCCGGTTGTTCCTGCGATTCGTCTCGGCGGATTCATCACAATTAAGGCTAACGCTGCACTTGTGCTCTTGTTAGTGGTAACACAGACCGCCGCATGTGGTAATTCAATTTCGACTTCTTTCCTGCATACACTGGGAGGTAAATGTACTATATACTGTACTGTATATGTATTTTTATATGATGTGCTAAGTGCTTTCGTTTGCAAGACTTTCTTTGTTCCGAGGTGGGTTCGAAAGAGTTTCAAAGGAGGAATTACTCGCTGTCCTAACGAGGGGATTCTTGCGATCTCAGAATTTCTTGAGATGGTCTTGGTTGGGTTCTGACTTCCTCTGCTATTAATCGCAGCCAGACCTGATCTGTGTCTCTGCAGTACTGTATTCACCAGATCTCAGTTGAGCCCAAAACAGCCCCCTTTTTCATGAATATATTTTCAGCGGAAACTCCAAGGCCTTCAAAAAATCCAAGTGAGCCGCTCCCGTTTGATTCTGTCGTAGCGTTCAGAAATATTGCGCCAGGAAGTGCTTTACTGCCCTAAATATATACATGCTTTTTAGTAATTTTTCCTGAAGATAGACGGAATTTATCGACTCTTTCAATCTACGTAGAATGAGGAGGTATGTAAATTTCGGGGTAGATTATTTACTGAAAAGAGAACCTTTACAAAACCTAGTGAAGAAAAGGTCGTTTTTGACGAAGATTTGCTGCATCGCGAGCTTGTTCAGTCGTAATGTAGACGGAAGCTGTATTTATCCATGGGAGAAGCTTGCACAACCCGAAACTAATTGTTGATCTAACTTTCCGTGGTTTCAAGAAACATCAGCGATGAATGGCTGCACAATTTTGACTGTTTTTCCCTTGGTCCAGGAAACCGATGAAGAAATCCCGAGCGAAGCGTTTCCCAGTGATCACTTCGGTACTTTCATGAATTGGAAGTAGCACATAGCGCGCGAAAGTACTGTAAACTTCGATGTGGTTGATGGCGCATTACGGGCTGCAAAACGCGTTAGAATTTCATGCGATTTTATGGTAGCATAAGCCGCGGAGGAAAAGCCTTTCTCTCAAGTGTACTGGTAGAATGCATATTTTGAGCCCGAATCGGAAATTGTCCCCTCGGTCGATTGCAGCGAATTTAACACAGCTAAACGACTTTTTCTTCGCGATGTTGCGACTCAAAACCGAACACCACCCTGGCATTTGTGCCGAAATGAACTTGCGTCGAGGCTGCGGAATGGTTTATTTTTATTTTCCAATCCTGAGGTTCTCTCTCTCTTGAATTTATGAAATTGGCCGAATTATCATTTCCGCCTTGCGACGGGAGACGAAATATCACTTTAACCCATTGGCGAATGATGGAAGAATGTCACTTCCGCGACCGAATTATGATGGCGAATTCATAAAACGCTATCCGATGAGATTGAAATCTCTGGCAGGAATACTTGGACAAATTATCTGTCCAGGAAAATGGTGAGGAAGTCATCAATAAATGAGCAACAATGCGGTAGAATTTTCTCATTTATACTCGAAGCAGATTTCAAAGAGAGCGCTGTATGGCGTGAATTCATTGAGATCGCGTGTTTTATTTTCAAAGAAAGTCTACGACGGCATCTGCTTCGGAATTCCGAGGAAGGAAATCATTCGAGCAAAAATGACTGCAGAAAGCGTTTGAACGTGAAAGAAGACGTTGGGATTGGTCTGCGAAAAATACTTCTACATGACCTGACTTCTTGCCCCTGAATAACGCGTACCTCACGATTTCCGCAACCGTTCTTTGTTCTTGGCCCAGGAAGTGAAAAGTAATGTTCAGTAATTTTCTTTGGACGTGGACGAACTACTTCTGCTCTAATGTCATTACCACTTTCTGAATAATTACTGTATTCAGCCATGAAAGGTCAAATCTTTACTTCTGCGTGTGGCTCACTACACCTCGCCAGCTGGTCCAGTGCATTCTTTTAGAATCGTAAAAATTTCAAATAAAAATTTAAATTTCGGAAGCTGTGCATGAGAGTGGGAACAGCAGTCGAGCTGGTGCGTCTTGAAGTTGGATTTGTTCTGAAAGTGTGTGGCGAAATTCTCACGGTACCAGGTGACGCCTATTTACTTCACGTGTCGAAATTCCGCAGAACATTTCCATGAGAAATTCTATGGTTCTGCGGTGTGAACTGCAACTCGTTTGTTTCGGCAGAATCCATCGAAGAAGTGTACCTAGGTTCCAAATTTGTCTCTCGGGTTGAAATGAAGACGAATGAGAGTTGAAAGCCTTCTCTACCAGTTTGAATGAATATGATTCACCTGCTATAATCGTTCTTTTTAATTACTTCCAATTACTTCAGATGTTCGGAAAATGATGGTAGCGATGACTCATTTTTGTCAACCGGGCTTCAGTAGAAGTGTTCTAAACTTGTTACCATTCATGTAAGTTATGCCGAATTTGAAGATTGTCCTGAAATACAAGCCGAAGCGGAAAATGTTGCCAAAATCCAAACTAAAATCGAAAGAGAACTTCGTCGAATGATGCGCAGACTTGGTGAAAGTCTTCTCATCGATCCTTCAATGCTTTATAGGATTTTCAACACGAAATTGCATTTATAGCCTCTGACGAAACTTCTGAACCACCATCCCTCATGAGGCATCGACTGAAAAAAAAATTTCGTGAATTGTTGTTCCCTTCTTTATACTGTTTATCAAAAGCACAGTTCGAGATCCCGACGTTTGTGAAACAGCGATGAGATCACCAGAAAGTCATCCCCGGAACTCTTTATCCCGTTAATGTTTTCCGCATGGAAATCTGGTGGGAAAACCGTGATGAAACCGTCGCAAGACATCGACTCATTAGTTGCTCACGATTACCTTCTTTATTTCAGCTCTCTTTAAAACCCTATTCGCTGACAAAATGGGTCGTTTCAGTCTTGATCCCATTCGTGAGGATCAATGTTGAGCTTTCCCGACCAGGGAAAGTTCTTATTGTTCTTGCTCGTGTGGTATACAAATTAACAAGCTTGCAATATCGTCTTCGGGAAACTCTGTCTCGTTCATACGTTTTTGAAACCCTTCAGGAAGTTCTTTGAGGCACATCATGTCGAATGCTGGAGTTTGAAGAGTCTATATATGTATATATATATATATATATATATATATATATATATTCTATAACACCACCATTACGAAGATTATTTCTTACCTAATTTTTGAAGAGTGTTGTGCTGTACTTTTCTCACCGATGACCGATCTTCAGTTCTATTGGCTCTATTTTCTAGATTCGTTTTATTTTCTTGGTAGGCTTATCGTGTAGATTTCTGATTTACGTTCAATCCCTGTATGCGCTTGATAAGGGGGGACACTCACGGTATTAGGCATCTGCGGACAGTAAAGCCGGTCGTTTTTTTTAGGGCTGCAGATCGATTTGAGCTTTATTTTCATAGGAAGTGAGACGGAAGTCCAACTTTTTTAATGTCGATCTGTTTAATATAGATTGCCACTTCGAGCTCAGTGGCGCCGATCATGAGACGATATCAAAAATGGTTCTCATGTACTATGCTTGCTTGTACCCGGCTAATGTGCAATCTTCTAGGATAAGAAGTGAAAGCTTGGCATCGAGAATTGTGAAGTAAATTGTGAGTGAGTAGTTTTTCGCGCAGGAGCAATGGTATCCGTGGGAACTTCGACTTGGGAAGTGGTGGACAGATGAAGAAAAGGCTAAAAATTTACTGTTGAAGAAGTTGGTAAAACATATTTTGAATGCTAGAGAAGGACTTGAAGCCTCCGGGATTCTAAAATCTGAAATAAATTCCGTCTTACTGATCCGACCCTATCTGAAGGTCGTGGTTCAGCCATCGGAACAGTTCTTGGCGGTCTTCGAGAAAATTGTCTCAGTGCTTTGACCTATTTTTTCAGATTTGTTTTCTAAACTTTTGAGCGGATGTTTCAATGAGAAGTGCTTCATTTTCTGAACCGTTCCGTACTGAAAATGAAGCCCGAAGTCTAAAAATATTCCTTTTTATGGTTAATCGGAATGAGAGGAATTGTTATCAGGTATGTGGGCAATGTTTTTGAAAGTCTCGATGATCAGCAATTGAATACAGTTCATTTTACTAGGCGTAATTGTCGTCTTCATCTGTTGAAACGTCGATGGACTGCGATCACCATTTTTGGAAAAAGGTTTCTTAAGTTCACGCTGACGTCATATATTTTCAACATTTTACGTCTCTTCTATTCACGTTGAATGATGCAGCTAAATTGTTATATCGCGTTATTATTAGCTTATATACCTGGTTTTTGGCCGCCCCCTAATTTCGGGCTGGGATTTTATGAAAATTTGAGTTAGCCTTGAAGAACTGAAGTCTTGAAAAATATGTGTCCTATTGCACAGACACAACCACAGTTGGATCTCTGCAAGTCTAGTAACTCCCTATTTCCGATTTTTTCCAGTCATGTCTAAATCCGTTCGGAACAACGCATTAAATACCTCCCAAACTCGAAGACTTTCCCCCTCAAACCTTCATGACTCGAATTTTCTGGATACCTTTTTTATATTCTTTTATCGACAGGGGTTAGAAAAAAAAACCAAAAAATGTTACTAAATTTGTTTTGAAAGGAATTCATGTACTAATTTGGCAAATAAAACCTTGTCTCCGAATTCAGCGTCCCGTCAACTGATTTAAGAAGAAATTCAAGGCCGAGAATATCATCGATTACTATTTTCTTCAATTTTTTCTCTCTCTCCATTTGCTCGTTTCCCTGACCGGAAACCTCGCTAATTCGATTCTTCCCGGTGGTCCCTTGAAGTTCGCCTTTGAAGAGGTTCGACTTTATTTATTTTCCTGAAGCAATGAACTAAAAGCGGGAGATAATGATTGTTTAAAACTTTCCAGGACAAGAACTGATGTGGCATGAAATTTAATTTCTGGACACCGGCTGCGAAGGAGTTTTCGGGCACATTGTTTCTCGGAGAAGTTCGGCTTATACACGCGTAAATACAGGTACGGTAATCCAACCCAACGATCAAAGACTTAATCATTTCCCAGCCCTTCGAAAGGATGATTTACTCTTGAACGCGTGAGAACATCGTCGAGGTTTTGCCTTTCCTTCCTTCTATAATTGACCTCACAGACCCAAGTCCACTGTTCCAGCGATAGACATTTCTGGATATGGTGTGTGTGTGTGTGCGTATGTTTGGTGCGTGATCACGGTCAGGTGTGTCAGGCAGGCGGAACGAGAGCGCACTAATATATCCGGATTGATGATGTGGCACTCGGCGTTGCTTCGATTGGCGAGCCTTTCGCTGCTACCGAACTTTTGAACCCGACGTTTTTCGCGAGGTGGAGAAATTTAATCGCTTGACACAGCTCCTGACCTTCCGTTGGCCTGGTTTTAATTTTGACCTTTGCGGGTGCTCGATTCGGGTCTTCAGGCTGCCTTTCTTGTCGGTCGGGTGTGGATAACCTGAACGATGGGGGGCCATGCGAAATGTTTCCCAGCGTCAGATTCGTCGCTGTTGATGCGAAGCTTATGTTTAAGATTTGATGTCGTTATCGGGATTTTTTTTGCCCTTGTTCGGATCCCGATCTCCCTTCATGAATGGGACATTTTTTTTGTCAGTACCTCGCCAAAATTGACCGAGGTTCGTTTTCCTGCTCTGTTCATACAATTATGTCCATCCAGCCATGGAAATACTGTAGTTTGTATCAAAAATGGATGCCACGATGAACAGATGGGATTTTTCTTCGCGCAAAAGCGTTATCTGCGATTATGCAACATACTGCACCTTGGTCTTCCAGGTTTTTTTTTTTTTCATTGGGGAAAATTAAGGCCTTTTGCTGAGAAATTGAGTTTTGGGACGTACTGCGATTTATGCTCAAACAGTCTGGCTTTTAATTTCTCAGATTGAGGTGAATGTTCTGAAAGATTTTGCATTATCTCATATTTGCGAAGTAGACGATGGACCCGATACTTGGCGTCCTTGAAGAACGAACGCCCGAAGCAGCAATCGTCTAATACTGATTAAAGAACCCGGGTTCTGAAGCCACATTTGTCCCGAGTAACGAACTTTAATTCAGGAATGAACCTCCAGTCAAATATTTAGAAAACGAGAACAATTCTTAATTTTTATTTTAAGAATGCTGAAAATGGAGACATTTTTTGATTTCTTGACAATAGATTTCCAAATGGGAAACTCAAATTTTTTTCGAAAGAAAAATCGAGTGATATTGCATTTTCTTTGTACCGTACTTTTAATTTTGCGTATTCTTAATCACGGTATTATTCAATTGAAACATTGGTTAAATCACGTTTTCTCTATATCTTGTCTGTTTCTCAAATTTTCATGCTAATTTTCTTTATTTTTCCTTCATAATTTTCTCACTCTGGAATTAATTGAACGATTCTCCTTGAATTTCCTAGGGGAATTGTGCCTCGCATAAAGAACGCGTTGAGCAGCGAATCAATCACGGGAAATGATTATTTTTGTTGCTGAAAGCCTCACTGCATTTTGCATAGTATTTTCCACTAGGCGTAGGTTTTTCAAAATTCTTGCAGGTTTTGTTTCGCCGTGTTTATGCTGCTGAGCCCCAGTTACTGTTATGAATCGCATGTTGATGCGTTTGTGGTCATGCTGAAAAGTTTGGTATTTGCCCTTGGGATCGCGCGTCCGTCGGAACAGACGATGTTGCCTTTGCTAACTTAATCGCACCGAAAGTTTTATTCATTTTTTATGCTCTTTCGCGTGCATCCTCTCTTTCGTGTTTCCCAGGCTTTGGTTGACTGAATGAAAGCGTCGCGTTTGTGCGTCAGGATGAATTGCGTTGAGCGAACGGCTAATGCCTGGGTCTGGCCCGGGAAACAATACCTGTAAATGACGCCGCTTCCGGCTGCGTATTTCGCCGGGCTTTTGTACCCTGTTGCTCGTTCATTACCGGAGTTGTTCATTGCCTGCACTCACGAGCGACGTGTTGAAGCGGATGACCGAGCTACCTTTCCCTTTGTCGTCGAGGAAAATCGGCCCACATTCTAGCGCCTTTTGTATGACCTGCCTGAGTAACTGCCGTGAAGAGATATGTTCGTATGCGAGTCAGCTTTATTACTAGCAAAGTAACCCACTATGTTTTTTTTGTGCTGTCGCGGAACTGTTCATTTTCTCGCATTTATGCGATATTGTATTCTCTTTTCGAGCGAAAGAAGCTGTTCTTTTCACACTGCGTCGTGTCATTGAGTAGCGTAATTGTTCTTCCTCCGGAACCAGACCGTTATTGCACTTGTGTTGAGTGCAATTGAGCGAAGGAAAGTGAGAAAACCATAAAGAAATCCCACTGATCGGTGTCAAGCGTGGAGAAATTATTACAGGTTGACTCTTTCGACAATGATATTCAATGGACCAGAAAAAAATCGTTGTAGAGAGAATTTTGTTGCAAAGAACTTGAGAGAATCCTATGGGAGAAAAAAACTCCGTTATATGAATAAAATTTTTGTGTAGCGACTTAGCGAGTCCACCTGTACTAAGTTTTTTTGTGTGGAATGAATCAGGTATACGGATTTGAGAGAAGGAGCGGGGGAAAATTAGCGAGAAATCCCACTGCATCGGTTAAAGCCTGACTTCTTTGTAAGATACTTTACTAACTTTTAGGTACAAGTCTTCTTTTCCTTGCGACGCGAGAAGAAATTAACTGAAGTAGCAGCGAATGCGTTTATTGACAAAAATGCTGCCGAGGTTCCGAGTTTATTGCGCTGACGTTTTATTGCTTTTCGAATGTTTCTTGAAAGTCCGGTGAGTCTCAGTTTCCAGCTTTATTTTTCACCAAGTCATTTCATTGAAACAGGTGGAAATTAAATGCCACCAAAAAATGCTCCGAAGGAACTTCAATGCTTAACCGTGGTCTCCATGAAATATTTTACTTTTCATTATTTTTTCTGACTTCTTCACTTCGGACTGTAGTTTCATCAGAGGCTTGAATTTGTTCGTGCTCTTCATCATGAAAATCCCCGTTACTAAAATTTGCATCTGTACATTTTCGAAGCCGTGTTCACATATTTCATTAGATATAAGGCTTTGTTGGATTATTTTGGCAATTGTTTCAATCGTTTTCGGACTGAAAGACCACCGAAGAAGTGAACGAAGCGAGCGCTCGAATCCTTTCCCGCAGAAATCCTTCTGACGCACGAAAGTGACTCGCAAGTTCATTTGTTCATGTCCGTTTGGGGCGGGATAAGATGCATTTTTTTATGAACCAGTACTGATTTTCTGAAAAGCTAAATATTAGTTATGCTTCCTCCGACTGCGCCGGTGAAGTTTTTTTTTTTTGAGAATCATGGAGAAACGCCTCGTGTTCGTGAACACTATTCTTTGGTGAGCAGTTCGGCGGGTGTTCCATCCGGAAAAAAGAGGGCAGTTTTGCTCATCTGGCCAGATAGACTCTGAAGGACAGGGAGCGGAGAAAGTAGAGGCTGGAAAACTCGTGATCAGAACTAGTGAGAGGGGGTTGAAATAAAGTATGGTAAAATCACGGCTGGGAAATCGAGGTCGGATTTTCTGGATTCGACCGCGTCACTCAGTGGTGGCCTTTTCCTCGCGGCGCCTGAAAAAGTCTTTGCCGTTCCACGCTGCGGAACGGCCTCACGTGCTCGAAGATCGTTGTCTTGTCTCCCAGGGAAATTACGGAATAATTTCGTCTGAGACTTGGCTTCTTGTGCGTGCTGTCTTTGTGACTGACTTGAGAAGTCCCGCTTCTGCTTGGGGGAAAAAAAAGAATCTCTTTGTACTGTTACAATCATTATTCAACTCTTCGCCAGCTGTCGTGTTTCTACTAAGCTTCTTTTTGGATTTCAAATCATTTCTGTATATTGGCGGTGCTGTACTCGAATTTTCTTCCGCTGTCTGAAGCATCAGGTTGCTGGTGGACGGCTTGCATGTTGAAGGCGTTTCATGTCCGATGAAAACATTTTCATGCATCTACAGTAGAATCTCGTTGCAACGAATCTTATTATAGCAATTCATTGTTTACAGTGAATTGGTTTATTCAGTCCCTATCCGATAGCCGCAACTTTATTACTGTACAACTTCATTCCAGCAAATTTGTGTTCATAACGAAACTTTTTAAAGCTCTCAGACGCTGCGTTTTAATGAGATCCATCTGTAAATGGATCGCCTTCAACCAACTTCCACCTGTTCGAGTTAAACTGAAGTTCCAAGTGTGAAAAATCCACAATGAAATATTGCGTAAGTTCGAAAAAGTAGCTGAATATTATGAAGTGAGCGATGCAAATTTTTCTTCAGCCAATTTGTTGGATTTCTGGTCAGAAAAAAATTATTCCTGCTTGATGTTTTTTCCAGATGAGCTTTCAATAGACTAATAACAACTTGGATGCACAAGAATATTCTTTTCCAATTTTGAGGCACGTTAAGTCTGGATTCATTTTCAAATCATAGTTTTTCATATTTTTGGTTTGTATTGAAAATCCCTCACGTCCGTTTGAGGCTTTTGAGCAGATTTTTCGAATTCACAACTTCAGTTGCTCATTTTAATATCCTGGTACTGTAAGAACCTTCAACGTTGAAGAATCTGGCTTCAGTTGAAAGAATCCTCGCGATATTGGTGCTAGTTAAGAACTGCAAATTTTACTAATGAAACCTTTTCCTTTGTTTCTAGTATAAATCCTCAGGATTCGATTTGACAAGGTTCGTTTTTCATCCATGAATACAGTAGTGGAAAAAGAAACGGTTCATTAGAACTGCATTAGTTTTGTTTCGCGGTAGTTTGCTATTCTTTCCGATGATGGAATTCCTACATTTAAAAAAATTCGATTTGAAATTTCCGATTTTGGTGATTGGGATTTTTGTGGCTAATCTAATTATAGAATGTGAGACGCTTGACTCGAAGTAACCCAATGGGGTGTTTGTGCCACGATTCTGCTTTCGAGCCGCCCTTGGTTGGCTTGATTTCGCTTGCGCCGGATTGGAAGCTCACAGGGTTGCTGGAGGAAAAGTCCCATGAAAACTCGGAGGAAATTTCCCATGGTTCTTTTGTTTTCTTTCTAGACGGCCAGATAGCCGCGTTGCTTTCGACGCGTCCGTTGAGCTTTGGTTCTCTTTCGGTTTTCTTTTCCGCGGTTCGGTGCCCGGAATCCGAGCACCAGTCATGCAACTCTGAGCTCGTGCCCCATTCTTTCTGATGTGTAACGAGGAGCATCGGGATCAGGTTTATTTTTGCGACTTTTGGACGTGCCACCTGATCAGTCGGGTGCAGCGGAGCGGAGTTGTACTAGCTTGAAGGACTCGAGATGATTCTCGCCTCGACCGTCTGCTAATTGCTTTCTCGGCGAAAGACGTCCTCCAGTTTCGAATGGCTTCATGCGATTGCATTCCGCGTCACAGTGACGTTTGCAAGAAGACGTCCTTCGACGTGGGAAACTCTTCAACATCAAATTATTTTTTTTGCACAAGAGGCTTCCGATGGGCGGATAAATCCTCCGGTTGAAGTTTGTGTGTACTGTACGAAATATCGTCATTTGAGGTGAAAGATGCTCCCATTTTTCAGGTCGATTCAGTCCCCCGAATTTCTGATCAAAATACAGATTCGGTCTACAGTATTTTCAATTTAAGTGGGTACAGTTGAACCTCGATAATTCGAACTTCGCTATGTCGATATTTTTCCCGATCCCCTCTCTGAATTCTCTTAGAAACAAAGCACTAATGAATCCCCTACTGAAAAGCCTTTGCCATCAAACTTCAATAGCTTGAACTTTCTGGAGGCCCTTTTTTGGCTTATAATTTATTGACAAAGGAAAGAGAAAAAGCAATGAAAATGTAAAATTATGTGTGTGGAAGTTAGAGATTAATTGCACAAGTGAACCCATCTAAGTTCAGCCTCCTGTCAACTCATTTAAGAAGCAGTTTAAGGCCAAAAATATCACCCATTGCAATAAAAAAGAAACATTTTTCTTCTGCCCCCCCCCCCCCCTGCGAATGCTCGTTTCCCTAATAAGATAGTTTTTGATCCCTTGAAGTTCGACGTTGAAGAGATTCGACTGTATTTTCATGAAGAATTTCTATCGCCGGTTTATAGTACCGTATCGTTAACTTGAAGAATGGCATGTGAGTACGATGCGTTGATACATAAGGTCTTTGATTACCCTGGTTGCAGTGTTTGACTCGCTGCAAATCACTGCGAGATCAATAAGGCTAAAAATAATTCTCTCGTACCTGATTTATTTCATCTGTTGCGGAACTGCTTGCTCACGAAACTACATTTGTTGACAACTTTCGCGTTGAGCTCCATAATCAACGCAACGATTGCGCTTTTCATTGGATCATGAGTTTCGGACCTAAGTTACTGAACCGCCATTCGGATTATGGTTCTGTCATGAATCTAAACATCCTGTTGCGATTTAGTAGACTGCCAATGCAATCTTAGCCTGTAAAACTTCGTTAGAAAGTTTTCAATTATATCTTTTCTCCTTTTAAATCTCGTAAAAACGAAAATTTGAACATAGATCGGGAAATCATCAAACGTTGATAAGTTAGAATTATGTCCATCTTGTGGGAAGCAATAAGCGAAATAAGCCCATGAACCAACCCGCGTAATTTACGGGAAATCGGTGAATGATCTTGACTCTTGAGAATGTATTTGCCTTTTGGAAATAATGTACTTGACTTACGAAAAGAAGTGGTGGCTATTATCGATGGGTGATTCTTGGTTGTATTTATTTTTAAAATTAATGGCGTGGATCTGACGCCCATCGAAGTTACACCATCGTTCGCTCGTTGGCGTATTTTATAACGGCGAACCTGCTTTTTTAACCTTTCCTCATCAAGCAAAGAACAAAAGTTAATTGTACAATGCAGAATGTTTCACTGAGCATTGAAAACTATTCTTATGGCTGTCCAACGAATAATGATCATCGTGTGGTGAACATGTCAGTACCTGCTCCGGATCTCTTATTCCTTTTTCAAATCGCCGCCTTTCCTTCATGGTGTTCTTGTTGCCACTTGCACAAATCAGGGCTGTCATGGCTGCCTTATTTTGACGATGTTTCGCTCGTCGTTTCACCCGCCCAGGCCTTGATTGATCAGACGGACCGTGTCATCGAGTGAGGTTCGTAGACATCACTTTTGAAGCAAGGAAGCGTTTTCTTTGTGTACTTGAGTTCTGAATAGATTTGCCTCTGCGAACGTTTCTTCCGGGGCTAAATAGTGGGAGTGGTTGTTGGATATTCATGCAGGTGGTCTTAGGAACGGCCTTGCCATGATTGCCTCGTGGAAAGCTATTCCGAGATTAGTTTATCCGGGAACAAAAATGAGCATATATGAAAAAGGGAATCATTTCTATTTATTTTTACTTTTTTGATAATGTTCCCCCCTGGGCACAATCCCCTCAAGCCTTGCATGACTCGAGCCTTTTGTCCTTTACGTCAACTGCACATCTCAAGTTCTTATGCATGGAAGCGCTGTAACCACGAATCAGTCGTCTAGGTCTCTAGGACCTAGGTTCCCTTGAATGTTTGTCGGGGAATTTTTTTATTTGGCTTACACCTTGTACTTACTTAGGGAGTCTAAGCATTGTGTATTCGCATCGAATAATTTGTTCTTTCGAGGGTGCGAGACATTGAAGTGCGATTCAGGTTTCGAAGTTTTGAGCGGCATTCACGGTATTTTGGCCGATGATCTAAATGTTGGTACAGTTGCATTCTACGACGATTTTCTCTGCATATGCATGACATATTTTTTTGGTCCCATAGGGTTCACATCCATGTTGAAGGGATTCTCTACAGCTATTTTTTCTGGTCCCTTGAGTTTCGTTGCTTCACATGCCCATTGTTATTTCTTCAGCGTTTTCGGAAAATCTTCGCTGTTACATGTTATGTAAGTTCTTTCAGGCGTTTGTGTCTTTGCCGTGTGCAAGGTCTGAAGCTGTCTCCCTCTTGAATTTCGAAATCATTCATGACTTATGATATTTTAAAATATTTGATCGCTCAATTAGTGCATCGAATCGCTTCCGCGGGAGACGTTTGAGGAAGGGGTTCGTGCGTGAAGGTTGCGGGCGGTGCGCAGTACTCTTGAGTTGGAGAATTCCCCTCCGGGCATCACGACTTTTCTGACCCCGTGCGAATTCCCTGGGATGCTCCGTCGATCGAGCACAATGGCAACTTTGTTTTCTCTGTCTTGCTGTTTCCCCATTTGTCGAAAGCTTTCCCACGAATCCGTGGATAAGACGTTTCGCTGTCTTCCCGTGAGACATGACTTCAGTGATTCTATGTGATGTCTCTAACGTTTTCTTCGATGCCTGTTATTGCTACTGTTATTTTTGTTTTTCGTTTCAACTTCGGGTGGTAGAAGGCAAAATTACTACAGTATCTGTTGGTTGAAGAGTTTTAGGTTGGAGGTTTTTCGCACCCGAAATAATGCTCATTTGAAAATCGAGAAATCAACCCATGTTCAGGGCGGACTTCTTTGCGATTTTTGTTGTTTTCTTATTTGAATAGCATGGGATTTGTGCATGATGCAATTTCTCCGAGACAACAGTGGGAAGAATTTTTCCAATTAACCCTAGTCCGTTAAAGAAGATCGTAAAAGTAAGAGGCTTACCAACCGACAGTAGTTCTTTTACGACATGAAGCTTCATGGTAATTAGTAAGCTTACATAGGCATAAATGCACATTTACGGAAATACGTAATTAAGATTATAATCCGTGTCAGTGCAGGCGAAGAACGGAGACCTGTCATTGGCGACGTAGATTTGTCAAAAGTCAAGGCCTGGGTCACGAGACTTCAGATGAGACTTTCTGACAATTCTCTGCTTCTGGAAAGATTGAATGGATTTATGTTTCGAAGTAAATATGCATTTCTTTTCCGATGACTGTGCGTAGTCTTAAAAATTGGCGGCTTCTTGTATTCGAGTGAATAAAAAAATGTTTGAGAAAAAATGCATCGCCTGACCCTTGAAAGAAACCTTCTTGATACTTTTAGCGATTCTTGTTCGCGTAATTAATATGCTAATCCGTGTCACTGCAGATGATAACGGAGACCTGTCATTGGCAATAACGTAGATTTTTAAAGAATCAGAGCCTGGGTCACATGCTTATTCTCTACTTGTCGAGAGTTCAAGTGAATTTGTAATTTGGGTTGAATTTGCATTTCTGAGGCATGCACAATGAATGCACCTCGTCTGTATAATTGTTGGATTCGTATATTCGAGCGAGTAAAAAAAAAAAACTCTCTGCTACGCAGTGTTTCTTTTTAAGAACCATGAAGATCGATAAGAGCAAGTGCGTTAATTATACTATTAGGCACAGTGACGTCCACGTCTTGCCTCTGGACAGTAGTTGTATTGCTGAAGTTGTCAAGAGTCGGATCCTGGGTTGCAGAAAAATTTTATGCTTCTGGAGAAATCTAATGAACTTTTAATTTGGGGTGAATATGCACACGTTGTCTTGAAAATTGGTGGCTTTTTTTATCCGAGCAAATAAAGCAATGTTGAGAAATAATGCGTCATCGTCTGAGCCTTCAAGAAAAGTTTCGATTCTCCGCAATTCTTGTTCACGTACCATATTCTCGGATTATAAAATGGCATCCAATTAGTTTGAATGATACCTGAAGTAGAGGATACGAGTTCAAGACTTTCCTGACCCTGTGCAAATGCAGTGCGACGCTTGGCTGCCCTTGCACGCGGTTTCGATGACGCAGCAACTGGAAATACGACGCTTGAGAGGATCAGGGTTGCCCACGTGGCTCATTGGAGTGAGCTTGGCTAAACTTGAGTGAATGCCGCTCGAAATACGAACGGGTTTATAGTTTCCTTATTTTTTTTATAATAACTCATTGCTGTATTCAAGGATACCCGGTATCCCGTTGATTTTGTGTGCTTACCTGTTGAGAGCCTCGGTCCTCATGATCTCTCCTTGGTGATGAACGCACCCGCAAAACCGGGATTAATTTGGAGGCATGTACATTCTAATGTGGTGGGACGCTGAAATACATGTTACGGGAAGAAATCTTGACGGAACCCGGAAACCGCAAGTGTTTGACGCATGGGAGAGGAAATGGAAAATTGTCGGCCTTCTCAGGGACTAAGATTCCCAACTTTCTCCGAGAAATTAGAAAAAAAATTATATGGCGTCTCAAGAACATTCATTATTGTCTTTCGATATCAAAGAGATGGGCGGATCGTCTACACCGTGTAGACAACAGACAATCTGATCAGCCTCTTAACTTAAACGGAACTTTTAAGGTCTTTTGCGAAAAGTGGGTTCCAAGTCAAGATGAACAAGATGCCTATGGGCACTAGTAGTACACAATTTCTGTCGGGTATTCACGAATTTCAAATTATTATCATTTCTGTGTGTCTTTGAGTACAATTTAAAACGTTATTCAACAAACAAAAACGTGGTTAACGGAAGTTCTCTAGTTTTCAGTCGCTGTTGCGAACCCCTTAATTGCGGAGACATTTGGTTGTTTTATCACCTGGATTTAGGTCCTCGTGTGAAGTGCATGCAAAAAACGTTTCTTTTCAGATAATCCCACGAATATCTGTGCTTCAGCATTCACGAGCTACGTACGTTCACAGGAACACTAGCACACTGCTGAAAAACGGAAAACAAGAAGGGCACTGCTTACTGCCAAGGTTTACGTCATACCAGTGCCGCTTCCTTACAACCCCAGCTACAGTTACTCCCGTTCAGATTGTAAGGGGCTGCCAAGAAGTCCAAGAGTCCACGTCGCGATGCAGATATTTTCATGTCTACTTGTTTTCAATTCGGTGTTGGTGCACTCCAACGTTTGGATCCTCCGAAGCATTCCCTGGTTACCCCAATTTGCCGTGTAATTTCACCGTTAATTCGGAATTACGACTTTTGAGAAGCAGTTGAAATTTTCCGGGCATAAAAATTAGAAGGTTTTAATTTCGTTTTTTTTTTTTTCGTTTTGGTCTTAACTGCGATTTAAAGGGCCGTCGAACAGTGACTGGCACGCACTCCATCTCACAAATCCCACGTTCGATGGTTCCGGAACTTCCGGAAAACCTACGTCCTAGTTGTGTCTGCCGGCGTCGCGTGAGGTCACATTGTCGGGTTCGCATTTCATCAAATGTATTCATCAAATCCCCTGCTTTGAAGGTCCAGCTGAGGTGATGCAACCGTGTATCAAAAACGCTCGTGTGGAAGAAGGAACGGTTTTTTTTGCATTTACAAGGCTAATTTCAGAATAATCCATTCTCTAGCTTAATATAATTACTGGATCAGCCAAGTGACACGAACTGTTTTCCCGAGGATGCCCCGATTGCTGACTATCATTTCAAAGGCCAATAAAAATTGTTCTAGGAAATACGACTAATTTACACCCATATGTGTTGGTGTTATATTTTTTTCGAAATTGTTCCATTTTTCTGTCGTGAAGGTTGGCCGATTCGGAAGAGAAAGCTAGTCCGTGTTAATGATGAATAATTTCCCGGACCAGCGTGACCATCGCAACGTGTCGCGTCGCTGCCTCTTTGTCAGTATTGATTGCACATCGCGGTCTTGTTGAGCAAGTGTTGCGCCAGTATCGAGGAAATAGATAGTGTGCAAATGTGCATATCGAAATGCTGAAGACTCTTTCGAGGAGAAGAAATCAATCTACTATATGTGCAGAATGCTGCAACGGATTATATGCTGACAATTATTTTTTTTGTGGTGTGGAACGGAATTGCAAATTTTTTTCGGGTGTCCGGTTTTTTTCTTGAGCGTGAAGCGTAATCTTTCGATGGTGGTTGACACTTTCGTTCTGTCAGAAAAAGACCCGATGGGAGTAAGTGGGTTTCCAGATGAGAGATAGAGCTATTTTATTTCCCATAGACTCTTCAAAGTTGAACGATCGACTTTTGAATTGTCTTTTCGCCAACCCTCCGAACCGATGCAATAAAAATGCCAACGATGTTGTTTTAAAAGTGTTTCATATCTTAATTCAAAATTTTCTGGATGCTCAAACGTTTTTCAGGCCCTCCAAGCTGCTGGTGGTTAAATGCTACTCGTATGACAGGTTTCTCTCTATTTGGCGAAGATTTTCGTCACTTACAAGTTGATATTATAAAGAGTACTTGTGCTTTCATCTCTCACAAATCTTCACTTCGTTTCAAATTTGAAAAAAATACACGTAGTTTGTCGAAACCAGAATCTTTTTTCATCGAAACAGTTTTCAGATTTCAAGCGTTCTCGCTAAAAAGTTGTGTCGAAGTACGGTCTGTATTTCGAATGAGTGTGAGGGTATTTATGTAGTAACTTCCTGATGATGTAATGTAAATCCAATCTATTCATTATCAGGAAAGATTCATATCAGTATTCACAGATGCACACATTTTATGGAAGTTCTTCGAATGTCTACAGCATCCCAACTACAGTAATTTAACGCTTCGGCGATCTCTTATTTTGACGGGTTATTTAATTTTTATGAGTGGTCCATAATTGTGTGGATAAGGTACTTTATTATGAAAAAACTCGCTAATGTATGACGAGATGTTCCTTCGAAATCATTTCCTCAGAGAACAAATCAGCTTTCATTATAAACTTTGAATCCTCGTGGGAGTTCGAATGTATCGAATGCTGGATGAATTATTTCCGCGTTGTGAAGCCAGCGTGGGAACCCTGTGTGCGTTCGCGCTTGGAATCCGTCCCATTAATTGGCAATTTCTGCGCGATCAGTGAAGTCGAAAATGGATTTCTCTCTGTTTTAAAAAGTGTCGTGCTTAAAATTCCCGCAAGGTTCCGAAAGGAATGAATGGTGCCGTCTCGGGTCTCCGACCACCTTATCCCTGTTGGTTCCCAAGATTTACTGTTGGTTTGATGGTATCCAGTTCCACAAAGACATCCATGGTTGTTGAATCAATGACACCACAGCGGGGGGAGAATGCGACGTTCCACGGCGGGTTGCGTCACGGGATGATTCCAGGGAGACGAGCATGGAGAATCTTTATCCGCAAAGTGGCGATTAGTGTCCATTGATAGGTTTATCCTCTCGAACGGATCCTGTTATATTTCACGCCGAGATTTCCCACGATGTAATCCGCTATTGCTATTGCCGGGAATGCAGAATTTATCCGTGCCGAAATACAGTATATCACGGTGCGGAAGTCGTTTGAGGCGAGTTGAATTCCCTTGCGATAGCGATTCAATCGCGTTTTTTTTTAGGCGGAGATTCTCGCGGCGTCGAGCGGTTATCGAAGAATGATGAGAATTTCCGAGATGTCCGATATCCCAGTTGTTCATCGTGAATTCTGCGCTCATTTCTCTCGGAAAGGTTCGCAGGAGGAGGTCAGCGAACATTCTCCAGAAATCACTCGAACATTTTTGGGCAATCTGTTCGTAATGACTGCAGCATGCAAGTGTGAGCCATTTATACTCTCGAAGTAACGCTGGAAGGCTGAAGTGCGACGCATGTTTGCAGATCAGTGTTTTTCCGTACTCGACTTCCTACTTTTTAATTCAGATTAAAGAAACATTGAGGGCAGTGCACCTGGAAATCAGATTTTCACTGGCGGGGTATCTGATTCCTTTGCCCAGGCATATCTCCGAAATGCTTTGCTTCGTTTTCATCTAAGTGATATTGACATTCTCTCCCATGTACTTTTGGTGCCAGTTTACCAGTTCTTGAAAAATGTTGATTCTTTCCCTACCAAAATTCTGAGAAATACCCGCTTTCCGCCGGTTGATAAGCTCTGGATTGGAAAGGAAAAATACATATGAAAATCCCAATTGGGAAAATAAATCGCACGATTTTTTTTTATCCCCCAAGTGATTTCATCGTGTTTTCATGGGCTATTTTACGAATGATTGCATTCAAATTTAGCTGATGCAATGCTCACACTATGTGCGGTACATTTCTGTTGAAATTTCGACATAATGCAATTGAACCTCGATAGCTCGCGCCTACCGAAGTCGAATCCTTACCCTATGTCGATTTGTTGCAAGTCCTTGTGTGAATATCCTGAGAAAAATGCATTTAAAACTCTTCAACGCAATTCCTCGTCAAGCTCCCATTACTCGAATCGCCATGATAAAAAAATGACTTGCAAGCTTTTTCCGCGTTTTGCGACGTCTTCTATTTCGGATTCCAATTTATCTAAGGCATTGGAAAGAAGGATTAATGATAATCCTCGCTGTTAGTGTACTGTAGTAAGCTTCTTGAGATTGTGCTCTCAAAAGTTTATGTAGGTGATTATTATCAGTTTACGACGAGCTGATGACTCGACCGTTTCGAACGTATACTTTCGCCTCCCGAGAGCGAGACGGATCAAGTTGCCTAGAAACATTTCGAACCCTTTCCTGTCCGGGTCCTCGAAGCACTTGACAGTGTCACGGAAGTCGTTTTAAAGTGTTGACACCTGTTATTTCATTGCCTGTCTCTTGAGGTGGGTTTTTGCAATAGGCGCCGGGTATGTTTTTTGGCTCCCGAACTGGGAACCATGAGACCCACTTATGTTCCCACCCGATTTTGTTTATTCCCTCCGGGGACCCGCGGGAAATCTCTTGCCAAAAGCTGCTGGAGACGCAGTCTCGGCCCCGCGGCCACATCAACATGTCGTGTTCGCGCATTTCCTTCCGTTATTTTTTTTTACGTCTTCAAGATATTTTTTCGTTCGATCGTGTCGACAAAATTCCTTTCCAGGGCCTTGTTACATAAAATAAATTATTCACATCTGATTTCAAACACGGCGGATGTATTAAAAGCCCTGCTGCGTTGGGAAGCCGGACTTGGCATATCGTTTATTTATGCGGCTCTTGGCTGCTTCGAGTGATCAGCGTTCATTTTTCGCGTCTTCGTAGATATTCTCGAGAAATTATGTAAAAATATTTTATCCAAGCACGCTTCAAAAGTTTCTGTATGAAGCATTGTAGGAAGTACATCTTGGACTTGCAAAAACTCGAAATGCATCTTGACTTCCCATAAAGAGAAGGTAGTCCAGTGCTTTATATGAGTTGTACAAAAATATATCCACAGATCAATTTTTTATATTTTCTCAAATTATGTACATGCAACGATGATCTGATCTTTTTTTAGAGAAAACTGTAGAATTTGGGCAAAATTCGAATAAAGCGTCTCATTTATTTTTTAGTGACTTTTATCTTTTGAAAGTGCATTGTTTGTCATGTTGCTTAAGGTTGTAATCACTGAAAGCTGAAAGACAATTTCTTCAAGCATTTTCTTTTAATTCCACTACTGTACTTGAGTTCGTGGATGTACTTCACAGTACTCTCATTTAAAAGAAGACGTTGGTTCACTTTATGGTCCACTTGGTATAGAAGAGTTCTTGGCAATATGTGATGAAAATGACGGTGCGTATTTGATTTCCCAGCCAACGTTTTCTAGTTCTATGTACCAAAAGGTTGAGTGATTCAGAATCGGTGCCCTTGGAAATCTGCAGAAGTACAATAATAATAATGTGGATGGATTTTGCGCGCATGTCGAAGAAGACGTTATCGTGAATATTTTATTCACGTATTTGCTTTGCTAATGGACTGTGAAACTTTCAGTGCTTCCTCGGAAAAATTCTCGCACGATTTTCGCAGTGAATACTGTATTTTTATACAGTGCTCGAGCTTTTAATCATTTTACTGTCCAATATCAGGAAAATTTGAAATCGAAGTAAAAAAAAAAACATTTTGTGCGAGAAATCTCGGCGACATACTTACTTAAAATGCGTTGGCTCATCTTTTTCTGTCTCAGCACGAAACACTTATAATTGGAATGAAATCGAAATGAAATGAAATCGTGTGCATGAAAACTCGAAGTGTACCCCCAAGGAAATGTCTGTGAAATGCGACTGCGATCCGTTGTGCACTGAGTGGAATTTCGGTCAATGTCACAGCTGGAGTGCTAGGTCTTGTTGAATTTTTCCATTCGAACTTCAGTTGAAATTTTTTGGACTGAATCTCTTCTCCATCTGTTATTTAGATTGAATATCATGAGTTGAAGAATGTCGCGATTGTGTGTGTTCTGGCACCGTGCGCGGGGCTGCAATAACATGAATAAATTTCGATCTTATTCTGCATATTTCGTGATCGCAAAGCAGGTGTCTATTTTATATTTGATGAATCGACGATCTGGGTGAGAGGCGCTTAATCCGTGCTATGCGGGTCTCCAATAAAAACAGTGGAGGAAAAGTTTGAGTTGACCGAGAAACTGATGCCTAGGAGTAACAGACAAGTGCTCGTATGTTCGTATTTCTAAAAATGAAAGCTGTTTATGGAGTAGTGTAATTTTTGTGGACATAAAAAAAGCTTTCGCAAGGCAAAGGAATTTTCTGAAGGGCTTCGTTTTGAGTTTCATTCTGAAAGGGGCCTTTGTAAGCATAAATGGGGTTCTCTGGTCAGCATTTTTGAGTAACTCTGATTTAAGGCATTTCGGTGTAGCTCAAGTTGGTCAAGAAATGAATCCGGGTCTCCTTTGCGACGGAATTCACGTGTGTCGTGCCAGAAGGGAATTCGCACAAGTGTACCGTGTTGCGGTCGAATCAGGGCCCGTGTTTTATCAATAAACCTCCGTTGACGTGGTCCAGTTGGAGATAAGGTGTGGTTTCTTTCTTTCGTCTGTTTCCCACGGCCGAGATGTGGATAAGCCGAGACTTTCGTGCAGATGCAGCTTTCGGGCTGAGGTGCGAAAAAAAAAAGTGTTCGGCTTGCCCTGATAATTTCGCCTTGAGCTCGGCGTCATCTGTTGTGCTTGAAACCCGTGGGGCTACTAATGAGGCCGCGAGAAGAACGTGTGGGCAGTGCGAGAAGTGACTTTGAGTCGAGTTCCGCTCCGAATCTTCCCTTTTACGATCACCTTCTCAATTTTTCTGTGCAAAAAAAAAAAAAATCATGGACTTACGAACTGAAACGTTCGCTATATCCTGCTGTGTGGTGTCTGAATGCCATGGCATTTCTCCCAAAGCGAGAGAAACCATTAACCGAATTATTACTTGAATTGCCTCGTTCAAAAAGTTATTCCGTTCCACTGCTCTGATTTTGTCTCTGGACTGATGGAATGTTAGCACGTTTTCCAAAAGCTTGTTTTTCGTACAGTCGAACTTCGAGGGACCCGCAAAAAATTCCGATAGATGAAATTTGACTTGAGGAAACCAGCACTTGTGTTGGAGAACGAAAGAAGAATTGCGGAAAATTATTATTGGTGATACTCTGGGCCTTGAAATTTCTTCTTCAATGAGTTGGCAGAAGGCGAAACTTGGAGGCAAAGCTTCATTTGTCCAATTTTATTCTTCACGCCCCTTCAGAACACAATTTTATATTTTTTATCGCTTTTCTCTTCCTTGTGTCAATAAAGTGAAAGCCAAAAGGCCTCTGAAACTTCGAGTTATGGAAGGCTGACGAGGAAAGCCGATGAGTTAGGGATGTTTTTAATGCAATTTTTCTTGAGAAATTTAGACAGGGACTAGAAAACATAGTGTATTTTGACACAGGGAGGTACTGTATTCGACTTCCTTCAGTTCGAGTTATCGACTCTCAACTGTATATTGCGGTATTTGAGCTTGAACTTCTTGGGAAAATTGTGCGATGTGAAGAAACGTGTTTCGATTCGTGGTGCCGTGGCGCGAACGTTTATTTTTATTTTTTTCGAGGTGAGACCATCCTGTGCACCACTTGTCCAGTGCGTCGGGGACTCTATGTCGGTTCGGAAAGTGTCATCTTTTAGAGCTGGTATCCCGTACGTACCACTGATGGTACTTGGTCGTTTGGCTGGTGGTGAGAAGGATCTTACAGCCATCTTTCTGCGCGATTCAAAGCATCGTTACTTTATGAATTGGAAAAATGAAAGGAATAAAAACGACAGTGACGTCTGTTTATGCATGGTGGAATCGAAAAGTGGAGAAACCTAGGACTTGTTCCCGAAAGATTTAGCCACTTCTGGAATACTGTATAAAATAACTTCTTTTGATTTTTTCCACAAAGAAAAACTCTGATCACGTTTCAAAATTCATTGCGTTTTCAATCCATTTACAAAATGCTTATTTAGTGCGTCGTGACGAACGTGCACTTATCCAAATTATTTGAGAAGTCAAAAACTCTTGAGGCGTAGTTTTACTGCTTAGAACCCGTTTGAACTTTAAAGCGTGATCCGAGAAGAAAACAGAAATCGGCCGATGAAATTGAATGCTGTATCTGCATCGGAAGCTTGTTTCTTCTGTGGGCATTTATTTTTCCTATTCGACATGATAGCCTCGGTGTTGCCTCTGAATTCTGTTCAAATAAAATCCAGGTACCTATTAATTTGTACTTTATTTTTTTTAGTGAAATGCGTTGTATATTATCTAGGAGGGACTTCGTGAATCTAAAAAATATTTCGCGTTTTTCGGACCGGCGCCGAAAAGTTTCTGGTATATTTTTACTGCCTGTGAAGTTTTCGATAGGCTGTTTTTCTATTTTCCGTTTATTCGGCTGGAACATTGTTGTGCGTTTTCTAATCGGTACATTTCATATTCGTGAAAACAGTGCATGTGATCCTGTTTTCAGCCTCGTGGTGAAAGCTTGAACTGGATCCTTTTCGCGACTAAAATCGTTAATTAGACCGGAGTTGGGAAGTGATCATGATTGCGGGATCCGTGCCGTGGAGTCTCGATGAAGTGATTTTAGTTGCCTTTTATGTTCCGGCGAATGATCATGAAATTCATTCTATGATCGGAAGGCTTTCGAAACAGATCATCCGGCATGAAGAACTGCGCAAAGCTTCCGGAAATCGTGATCGGAATCGAGTTAACGCGTGAAATATTTTTTTTTCTGTGTGTGCGTTTTGTGTAGAAAATATCGTGTCTTCGGGCAGATTTTGAAAGGGAAACATTTTCGGATTCATTCTCTTTCGCGTGGCAACTATATCAAATTTCATCTCCCGAACTCGTGTTGATTTCCCTTCATTTCGGTGACGTGTTCGAGGATGTGCTGTATCCAAGTGACTTCTCCAGTGTCGCTGAAAACGTCTTTTTGCTTTCAACGATCGAACCTTGCGGATGAACTTGACGTTTTTTTTAAAGTTTTTCGGCAACAGCGGTAGTGCAAATCAAAATGATTTCAGTGTTTCTTTAAATTCTTGAAATTTTCTTCATTTTGCACGCTTAATGGAAAAGCGGAGTCATATTTTCGAATATTAACCTTTTACTATTTTTTTTATTTTTCCATTAGCATTCGGTGGCATTAAATCTAGGGTATTTAGTTGAGGGTGTATACTGTTGGCAAAATAAGCTCGTTCACGAAATTGTCAGGCTAATGAGTCTGCTTTATTCGAGAGAAAGTCGCGATAAATAATTTGACGCTCGAATGTATTGTTTTTACACTGTTATGCATTGTATTTAATAAGGCAGAGCATAATAAAATTTTTCGACGTATCGTGTCTAGTAAAAGATCAGAACATTTTCTCGCAGTTTTGTTTGAGTTCATGCCGGGTGTCAGCATGCAGGATTAACCGATATTTTAAGGAAAGTACCCGCTTCAAATGTAAAAGTTTCAATGAAGGAAGGTGTCTTGCGACAAGGAATATTTTTAGCTATGTAAATTCAGAAATAGAATGTTGAAAATTATCCTGAGTTTCCGTGTGCACATTGGTTTGCGATTATCAGAAATAACCCGATGATAATCGGAGAAAAGGTCTTGATTTCTTTGATTTTGGCCCATTTTCCATCGGACAAGAATTCTTTTGAGGGACTAAATCAGGGTTTCAACCAAGAACAAAATCTCGAGTTCCAGGGGAATTTGAGGCACTATGCATGTGTGGCACTAAAGCGAGGGCTGACTGTATTTAAATCAAGAACAGTGGTTTGGAAGCCATTAGTTCCCCCTGTGCATACGAGTAATTTACTTCGAGTGATTCAATTTTTAGCGATGAATCATGCAGAACTTTTCGGGGTGCCAAGAAGCTTTTTGAGGGTTTTCAGTGTTCGGATCGTAATTCCCTTTTAAAAAATATGAAGGCGTATTCTATGAGAGTTTCGGCATTCAGTAGGATTATGATGTTGTTCTGTCGGTCGACTAGTGGCTATGGAAGGAGACATCATCCCATTTCGTCCTTTGCATGTGGTCGTTTTGGTGCTATGAAGACACGCCTTATAGCCAGCGACTCGAGCGAAGACACTGTCGTCACACTTTCTCTCGTAGCTAAGTAATGTGTGCTTGAATTTTATTTCCTATGTTCCCTCGAATTTCGCTGCCCGGCCCCGTGTTACGTCGCTGCGGCAATTAACTTTTCCTTCCCGGCGTAAACTTCTCATTTTCCTCGTTCGTCGCCTCTCGTCGTTTCCCAATTTTTTTAGTATCGATCCCGTGGCTTAAAGCGGACCGACAACGATCTTTATTGTTTTTCCAGACCGATTATTGGCCATAACTTCGACTCGTTTGCATTCAAAGGAAAGTAAATGTTGTGTGTTCTGGAAGGAGAGGTGAGAGCGTTGTATTCTTGTTACCGTAACCGATGATGGAACCGTGCTTTGGTGATACGATCGATGGATGATTCGCAACTTTTGTTCTTGTGTGTGTACCAATTTCAAGTCAGTTTCATGCTCATGTACCACTTGTACGGATCATATCATAATATTATGTATCTTATGCATACCCATTTTATGTATTGCCCTCAACACGAAGAGAGCATATTAGAGCTTAGTTGCAGATTTAGCCAGAAGTGGTCGATTTTACGAGTGCCATTTCGCGTAGCGTCTGACGAGACAATGATAAGAACCTCTTGAAAATCCCTGGTCTATAATTTTTGAGTGTCGGGTACGGTACTTTACGTCGCCGTGCACTCTTCGAAGTGATTGAAGTTTATCTCTACATCATTCATCCGTCCATTTCCGACATTAAACAAAATATTCACCGTTCTATCTTTGAACAGATATGAGATGCAACTGTCTTCCTTGTGCACGAAAAGGAAGTTCATGCGCGAGCAGGTGTGCTGATGCATTCACTATAGCTAATTAACAAATCGTTGTAATTTGGGAAAATTATTTCAACAGCACTGACGTGTTCCTTCCTGGTGGAGGTAATGTGACGGAAGCGTTCTTCATGAATGAGTGACGTTTTAGTTTTGCATTCTAATTATTCCGAAAACCGATGGACCATTCATCGTAAATTACGGTAATGTTTTTGTTAGGGACTGGAAATTGAATAATCTTTGTGAAAGGCGTTTTCGCGTGTTGAACCAAGGAGAAATGGTGGGAGCGAATTTTACTATGCGTGAAATCATCGTTCTCTTGAGTGTGAAGTGAGTACTTCTGTGCCCTGAAATTGAGGTTAAACGGACCGTGTAGATGTAGATTGCGAGGGTAAAAGGATGAAGGTCATTAGAGCACTTGAAAAGCCAATAGGAACTGATTTTTGCTAGTTCTGAAAATATAACAGCCGCTTTTACATTATATTCTTCCTTCAAGTAAGGCGCCATGGTCCATAAAATGTGCCGCTACGTCTGTATCTAAAAAATATCTACAGTACTGTATTTCAAAACTGCGAATATGAGACCTTATTTCTATGTTCCATTTTCTCATCCTTCCGCCGAATCCCCTCAAAACTTGACTTCTTCGAGATGAATTTCTATTTTTGCGGCTTCAGGACTAAAATACAGAAGTTTCGACGATTCGTAAAATACGAATTAGTGTTTTCGTAAGAAGCAATCGTACACTTCGCTAATACGGTATATCTAAGAGGCACACTGATTTTTTGCAACAATTTATTTTTGGTGTAAAATATTGCGTCACGTATTTGAGTAAATTTGCATTGAACCTTCAGTGGGTAGATTAAAAACGACCGTTGGATGTATTTTCAATGCATCATTTCCGAATCCTTCAGCTGAATATCGTCGACTTTTTAATGCAACTCAAAATTTAATTCTTGTGCCCTTGGGACTGAAATCTAGAATTTTCGACAATTTCAAAAATCCAAAGTGTGTTGGAAAGAAACAATCGTGCACTTTGCTTATACGTATCTGTAATACGCCCATAGATTTTTCAAACAATTTTTTCTGCTTTAAAATAGTATGTCTTATATTGAAGTAAATTTGAACCGAATCTGGTGTGAGTGGAATGAAAAAGAACCGGATGTTTCTGTTTTACATATCCGTGCCTAGATCGGAGATTCTCGTCCAAACTTTCAAATGCCAGATTTGGAAAAAAAGTAAAAAAATAAATAAAAAAAAGACACAATGCATCCGTCTAGATAAGACGAGTATCAAGTCCGTGAATTCATCACGCCGAGCTGCAGCTGGTGTTTCCAGGTGGTCTGTCATCCGCGGCTTTGCCCCTCCGTTGCTCAACTGTTGTGTCCCATTTTCCAACACCCGTGTTTACTACCCCCTGCTGATAATTCCGCAGGTCGAGCCCAGACATGTTGGCCATTAGGAATTGGAGGCGTACTTTTCGCAATTTTTTTTCTCTCAATTGCGCGCAATAGGTGGTCATTTTCGGTGAAGACCTTAGCCTCGTTTTAAGCTTAAATTTAGGTTCGCGTGATACTGACCGAGGGTTTCGGTTGCTCCACTGATGTTGGTGAGATTAGCATTAGAATTTCCTAGTCTCTACTTTGATCATTCCGTCGAAAGCAGCTCAGCTTAGAACATTTTCCGTATTTGAGAAGATTAAAGGTTGGCAAACTCGACGAAAATTTCCTCTTCTGCTATATTCGCTGTGTGAGAAACTTTTCTTTTGGTCTTGATGGACCAGAGGTTAATGTGCTTGTGCAACTTTTTTTTGCACCGGAATTATATCTGTAGTAGGCTAATTTTGTTCCCCCAAGTGCACTTTTCTGGTATGATCGTGAAGGGGAAATCATCAAAAGGATACCGATCAGGGCGTCTCATTTCAAAATTGAATGCTGTTCACCAAGTCTATCGGAATCCTACATCTGGCTAGATTTTTTCGTCCAATGCTATTCAACTTTGCTTTATCCTGACGAAAGTCTTCTACCAGATTTTCAAACATCTGATAAAATTTAAATAAAAGATGCAGTAAATTCTCTCAACTACTGTACTTCGTGACCGAAATCTTGAAAATCATAGCATTTTTTCAGATTCCCTCAATTTGTTTCCAGGTACATGAGCTTGCGAAGATCTAGGGTATCAAAAATAAATTTCCATTTACTCCTCAATATTTTAACGCATTTTGCGAAATGAAATGGCCGTAAGCATGACTTTCATGTGTTGCTCGTCATAATTCAAATCTTGGTGCGGTGTTCTGATTTTAAAGGCACGAGCTATTGGATTTTTTTTTATTCTTCGGTGCAGTACTATGTTTAGAAGTGATCTCACTTTTGTTTTGATCAGTTAGATTTATGTGTTTATTGTTTCTTGAAGGAACTCTTTTCCGCGAGTGTATGAGTGATGGGAGGTTGAACAGCTGTTGAAACGTTTGTGCTGTATTCGACTAATCGGATTCTTACCGTGTTGCAGAATTGAATGTGTGCCTGATGCCGGAAATATTCGGAAGTGAGAATTGTGTGCGAAACGTTACTCGGCGCCGAGTGTCTGATGTGCGGACGAGTTGAGCGGGAACTTCCGACGTTCGGGCACCGTCAAACCTGATGGAGGACCCGGTTTCTGAGTCGGGTGCGACAGCAACGGCAGGTGCCGACGGAACCCAAGATGGCGGCTCTGTGTCCGGCGACGAGGAGGAGGACCCGACTCAGCTGCAGCCCATGATGTGCCTCATTCACGAGCAGGCGAAATCGATGGTTGCTATACAGGTGAGCTTGCCGCGTGCCTCATTTGGGCAGTCCACCTGGCTCCGCGCTACCCCTGTGTTTTTATTATTATTATTTTCCCCCCAATTCAGCTCGCATATTTCTCTCTGAGACGATTGCGCGAAATTTTCATGTCGCCATCTGGTTACGCGTTCAATTATGATTGAAATGGGATACTCGAATTGTTTTTACGTGACCTTCGAGTCCGTTGCCCGATGAGAAATGTTCGCCTGAAAATCGTCGATTTTTTTTTAATATTTCCACAAATTTATTCACTGCTGCAGCTGTTCTTTCACGAAGTTGGGCCAGGAACCTCAGGCCGCTTTGGACTCAATCTTGCCGAAACTGATCTAATCTACAGTATTTTTCTTTCTGGTTTCTGTACTCGGATGTACTCATTTTCTGTTCATTATTAGCTGATGAAAGGAAGGAGGCCAAGATGCCAATTCTTTTTTTCAGAATACAGTCGTGTACCGTATGCGAGCAGTAGTCGTGAGCGGGGTTTCTCTTAAAATAACAAAGAAATTGAAGACGAATAATTTGGGGGAGGGGGTTCAAAAATTTAGTCAGTACCTTGATATTAAGCTGTTCGGGTGCCCGAATTTATTGAGATTTTATCCTCCGAACACCTGTGAGATTGATAGCTAGGCACAAAACAAGCCGTTATACCCTGAGGATTTTTTCCAGTAGCAGTTGGGTTTAGGAAAATTATTATATACTGGTGGACATTGTAAAGCAATCTTCACGTATCTGACGCAAGAATTTGTCAAGCTCATAGCACTATTGAAAGTTTTAATGTACAGTATTTTATGGTTGCCACTTGTGGTGCATTAAAACCAAGTGCGTTATTTCGTGTTTTCAAATATCTTATAGCACTTACATTCATTCATGAAGCACGTGAAAAGGACACGTAGTTAATCTTCCTTTCTTTGATGGAGTGCACTTCAAATTCTGCCTTTTTATTTCACCTGATGAGTTGAATTTGAAACCATGTTCAGGAAATGATTTGAATTATTTAACTGTAATATTTTTTATCTCACTTCACAAAATCATCAATCTTAAGATTCGAACGTGAAAAATTCAAGACTCCGAAAACATGTAAACATCCATGAAGGTTCAGTTTGTTTGATTCTTCTCGCTTCACCCAGCGACTGAAATCTCAGGTTTTCTTATTCCTTATCGAGCGACTGAAACGACTTCACCGCTGGAATGATTTTTGCGCGACAAACAGAGCCTGACGTCTATATGGGGACTCAAACGTGGAAGAAAAAAAGAAATGAATCATTTCGCCGGAACTATTTCTGCAGTTGATGGGGAACGAGAGTTGCCATGATGGCCTCGCTCGACAGATGGACGCCACTAGCAGCTGACTCTCCCTCCCACTTCCCTCTCTCGTCCAGAAAAGAAAGACAGGAAAGGAAGTGCCCGTTCATTTTGGAAAATGTGGCTTTGTCAAAATGTTCGATCATCTGCGGCATGTGGAAATATTTTTTCTTGGCGGAATTTCGAACCCATGCAATTGATTGAGAGAAAGGGAATCCTCGGCAAAATTACATTATTTTCTCAGCAAACTTTTCTGAAATGAGCTTCGTAGCGTTGGAATCTTGTTCAGGAACTGAGCTGACATGTTTACTTACCCAGATAGTTGAGGTCGTCCCGAAACGGCGCGTCCTAAAGCGGCATCAGGAAATTACCCAACGATATTCTTGGAAGAATTATATTCTTTTCTAGTCGAAATTTTCTGAAGTGAGCTTCGTAGCGTTGGAATCTCGTTCAGAAACTGAGCTGACATTTTAAAATTCTGAGATACTGTTGTTGATGTTGTCCCATAACGGCGCGTCATAGAGCGAGATAAAAAATTATTTGATCTTCATATTGAAATGTGACAAATTTATCTTCCGGCCCATTTGGTTAATTTCATCTGTGGCAAAAGCGTTGCTAATCTATCCGAAGTTCGTTAGTGTCTCTGACGCTTGGAAAATATTTCTCACGAAAACTGTTTCGTGCTCACGTTCGAATTTTTCTGCAGAAGTTTACTTCCTCTGCGCTCTTAACAGTCGAAGTTCCAAAAAGGGTACCTATGTTCCTTAGAATCCTGAATACTGACATCGCTTCGAAAGGGCCAAAAATGTCCCAGAAATTGATTTTAGAGTTCTTTTCCAGTCTTCCTGGTTGGAGTCTTCAGTGTTCCAATTTAACTCTTTTTGGAGCCGAGATCATTGTGATCTGTCCGTCACGGATGCTAAGATTCTCTGGAATCTAGGCTTTCTGTTCGCGACCGTAGCGATCAGATGCTGCCTCGTTTTTTCTTAAGAAACCGGAATATTTCTCGCAACTTCTGGTGCATTTCGATGGCAGGAAACTTTCGTTCTTTGTTCTTTTCGCCGAATTTTCGATGGAAAGTGAGTTTTTCCTGATATAATGGTTAGTCCCCTGCGGTTATCTCCGAATTTCGAGTGAGACAGATGGGTTTCATTAGAAAATTATTTCGTGACGTGTTTGTTTCATGCCAGAAGACTGCCAGTGTTGCCAGAGCTCGTGGATTCATCCTTTTTCAGATGGATGAGGAAGTTCGTCGAACTGGTGAAACATATTGTAGGTTCTAGTTTGAGTTCTCTAATGCCGTGCTTCCGGTTCCAGGCCGTTGAGCATTCTTCATGCCCCACATTCCAGCTCGATTCAATTTTTACAGTAGGTCAGCTCATCTCCCACTTCTGATCTGCATGCAGTTGATACCTCATTCTGTCGATTATAGGCCAATCCGAATTGTGAGCAGAGGTTCAATAAAAAACAAGATTATAAGTAACCAAATTATTTACGCATTTTGCTGAAGAATTCGCACATACTGTATTTCAAAAAATCTGAAATTGAATTTTTTTCAAATACCGCAACCACTTGAGTAAAAGCCACGCTTTATGCCCCAGAAATGTTGCCCGAAAACTCGTGTGTGGCCTGTAATCGATATACAGTAATCGAATGTGGAGCGTACTTAATTTCAGGTTCGGTCTATACTTGGGAATAGTACTTCGACTTTCATGGAATTAACCTTCTTGATTAATTCCAGCGAGTCAAATCACTTCCGTTATTTTTTCTCTGGCGATGTTTTCAATCTCCCAGTTTTCATGTCCAGCTTGATGCTCCAAATTTCCCTTGAAAAACGCGTTCAGGATTAAGTATCCTTTTCGCATATGGGCCGCATTTTCCCCCAGTACTCCAACTTTCGGTACAACCCATTCGGCTTTATCTTATTCACATTTTTTAAAACTAAAAATCAAGGCGCGACCCACTCGCGTAAAAATTTACATCGCCAACCCTTGATTTAATGCCACAAAATCCACCCAAACAAACCTTCCACCACCATGTCACTACCTTATGTACAACACTCTTGATCTATTGATTAGTGCTACCATACATTAGTGCAAACAGAAAGCTATGGATGGATGGTTGGTTGTACTGTATCGAATATTGACCGTGCATGCCTGTATTCGGATATCTTGAGTACAATATGCCATAGTTTTAGAAAAGTGGCTCGGGCGTGGCTTGAACTCGAATGCACGCACCATGTTCTGGAGCTCGATTCGACTTGAGGGCTTTTAACGCTCAAGAAGAAATCTGCCCCGATTTCCGGACAATATAGCGAGATCCGGGCAATTTTAGAATATTTATAGAAAAATTATTTTTTTCTAAATCGCGACATCTATAGGATTACATTGAGATATTGAAATGCACGAAAATGAAAATAAATTTCTATGTGTGAATAATGATAATTTCAATGTATAACTCTACTTAATAATAAAAAACTCGTTGATTTTGGGCTTTTCTCCCCCGAGTTCTTTCGATAATCTGGGATAAGTATTAGAAGACTTGTGCTTTTTCCTTGATATTTGGGTTAATTTTCGTACCCGAAGATCAGATCTTGCGTGGTTTTCTTTTGCACAATTTTTTGGGGTACTTTTGATGAACAGGAGAACGGATTGATCATCTTTGCATTGAAGTCTATGGGAAAACGTGATCCAACATGGGGATGTTACGACGTGGGGACAAGACCCAAGCACCAGCGTTGTCCGCATCTCGGGGCCTCACTAAATTTTAGGGGAAGGGGGCGGTTCGGCCTGTAATTTCGAAAATATTGTGACCGTATTTCGAAATCGTACTTTCCGGTAGGAATTCGGCCCAGTTTGAATGACTTGCATTTCTGCCTCTTGTACATGGCGCGTCGTTCCGCTTTCCTTTTTTTCTTTTCGTGATGGGGGGACACAGTTTTTCCCCAGGAAATGAGGATCAGCATGTGTGTGTATCAAGTAACCTTTTCAGCAAGGGCCGACAGTCGTGAGAAAATGTTACAGCCCAACGAACCCAGAGGGGGGCCCCTTTGAGTCGTGCTGCACGGAGTGCGTGCATCCAGGGAAAACGGGTTTCTTTCGGGATCGATTGCACGGAGCAAGTACTTCCTTTGCCGAGATTTGAATGGTTTCCGAACCCGTGCAACTGCTTTCGCCGGGCGTTGTGAAAGTTGACGCTTTTTTCACACGGATCATCCTTGCGAGAGATTCGCAGCTGTCGACGGAATGATGCTTGCCGCTGAGCTGCGCGTTCATTCATCACAAGACTTGAGGTTTCCTCGTTAAGTGACGCTGCTAATGACGTTCTTTTCGGTGGCGGTTGTGGGAGGACAATTTGCTCGAGATTTCTTGTCTCTTCCCGGTGGACGGGGGGATTGTGGGAAGACTTCGTGCAACTTAATCACTCATGCGTATCATGAAATGGAAAGCGATTGAATCTGCACGCATGCCGACATGGATTCCTTCGAATTATACCAGTTTCTCACCGCGCCGAAAGACGGAAAGCTGCGTTTCTGCTTGAATTTCACAACCTTTCCGAGCGTTGGATCGTTCTTACTCCAAAATAGTTTTCGACGCTGGTTCATTTTTCACTGAGCTTTTGAGTACAAATTTCAAAATGTTTCCTTGTCAGTGGCGGCCGCGATGAAGCTTGTTCAATTCCTGTACGATTCCAATGTGTTCTTTTGCGCAAGTGGCTGATGTTCCTAAGGTTTAGGTGGGTTTTTAAACTTGCCAATGGAAAGCGGCGAAATATCTGTGAGCTGCAGTATCAACTAAGATGAATTACACAAAATTCCGAACGCCTGCTATTTCGAACATTTAAGTTGCGTGGGAATTCTGAATGAACTGAGGTATTTGAAATGTGAGTTACAGGAATTGGCGGAACTAGAAGACCCATGGAAATTTAGGAAAATATTGTGTACTGCAATCCATTGAACGTTGTGCTATTGAGAAAAATCCATTGTAAGCTGCTCCATCACGAGAGGAAATCTGTTGTTGATCAACTTGCTAACAGTTGTGAAATGTTTTAAGTTTCATGGACGTGCAGCTCTAGATTTTGAAATCTTTTATGTGGAGTATTACCGCAGATGTTCCACGTTGGTATACGAATTCCTTTTTCTGTTGAAGTGAAATAATTGACGGAGAGATTGAAAGAAAATAAATGGTGATTAATAATCATGTCCACCACGACGCTTCAAAATGTGACTTCCGTGTCCTTGTGTTCTGGTCTGCTATTAAATTCGCCTCAAAATTGTGCCCGCTTCATTTTTTCTGAATCGTATTCACTTGATGGAGAATAAATGATCATGCTCTTGTGCTGATTGAATCTAGGAATTCATGCGGTGTTCAAGAATATGACGGAAATTATGTGTAGGAGGATGGTTGATTGCAGTGAAATGTTCTTTTCCGAAGTCAGCAGGGGGTCATGGAAAGAAGTAATTGCGGATGACTTCTTTCCACGGTTTCTTTTTGGGAGGACGTGAATTTATGCAACATTTTACTGTATTTCGATGAGGCAACTTTCGGCGTAATGTTTTGAGAGGAAACTTCGCTGGATTATTGATTATGGCTGTTAAATATTCCTGTGTTTCTTGTTCGCCGTATCTTTGGGCAAGGCGTCATTAGCATTCGAAGACGTGACGAAGTCTTTAATTCTGCGTTTTTTTTTTTTTTTTTTAGTCTGGTGCTATTATTGTGAAACCCGGTTTATTCGGTTGAAGTTTTTTTTTTTGTTTTTTTTTTTTTTTTTTTTTTTAGTCTGGTGCTATTATTGTGAAACCCGGTTTATTCGGTCGTTGTTTACTTCGAAAGGGCTTCACTATCTGAAGTGGAAATACATGCGATGGCGTAGAAACAGTGGCTGGTCGAATATTCACATGTTATCGCGAACTACGCTGAGATTCGATATTTTTAGAGACGTCGGTTGGTTGATTCAATTTTTTTTCGATTTCTATCAGGACTCGAGATCAATGACTCGGCAAAATCTATTTTTTTCTGATTGAATGGTTTCCCGTGAATTTTCTTCTGAGCAATTCATGCTTGAGAGTTCTCTCGAATAAGTTTGCAATGGGCCGGGTTACTTTTCTAGTCGTTTCGGTACTGATGCAAGAGAGGTATTTATATTAATTACGAATATTTTAAGATGCATTTGATGGGATTTTGTATTTTGTTTCATTGTGTAGAAAAGTGGTCTGACAATGGCGCATTTTATATCCCGCGTGAATCAGAAGTTTGCAACTTGATACTGAAGGGATTTCATTGCGGATTTCAACGAATTTCACGATAAAACGCGTGGAAAAAACGTTTTCAACAGTTGCGGAAATATTTTACTTGCTTCCAATCGTAAACTCGGTACAGAAGCCGATTCTTGGACGATCGAAGTATCTTACGGATGTAAGATTGGCCTCTATAGGTCAGAGAAATGTCTAGTGTGCTATCATTTAGGCTTCTTCTCTGTTTGCCAGTCGAATAAATGACCGGCTGTTGGAGAACTTGGGATTTTTTTAGATGGTTTTTCTATACAGAAGCATGGTTTCGTGCAAAGTTTTTCGTCACGTGGATCTACGGATGTGGGTGTTGCGTGGGTTTTTTGCGTGTTCCTTCGATTGCTCTGACGGCTGTTATCCTTTCTATTCTGCCGGGTTGGCCGAAATTTACTCCGGTAGGAATGAAAGAGGATTTTCAGGGGAATATCCGGTCGTTGAGAACGTGAAACTGGGTTGATGGCGGCGGCGGAAATTTATGTTTGTTGTTATTTTGCGCGAGAAGCGAGGAAAAACTTTTGTGAAGAGCCATCCCACTGAGGGGAAAAGAAAGGCCTGAGGCGAAGGCAACCTTGGGTGAGATAATGAAGGGGCGGCGAGGCGTATGAAACGAGGCGGTTGCCAATTTTGATTGACATTATCTCTAATGAGCCCCTTGCACTTTTGTTCTGTTCTTCAGGAGCTGCAGCGCGACGTTGATATCCTGCTGGAGTTTCGCGAGCAGCTGCTGTCGTCGCTTGGCGGATTGTGCACGGCAGGCGCCGTGGCGTCCCCGGCGGCGCCCACGGCACGCATCTCCAGACACCATTCGCAGCCTACGATCGGACCGCCTTCAGTTCCTCGTCGTGGGTTCTCTTTGTCGCCGGCATCCCGCGCCTTGGGGTCCAGAACCCCGACCCTGGCTGCATTTCGTCGCCTACATCCCACGGCCAAGTATGTGTACTCACCTTTTTTTTTCGCAAAGAAAGCTCGTAAATCTTTGCATTCGCGGAGATATTTTTGCTCTCCTGTAATTCTGGAGGTGGTTTCTAATACAGTACCAACAAATGCGAGGGACGACTCAACGGTTTCGACAGTACTGAACCTTGAAATTCTTTGGGTGCTCAAGTTCCTGAGTCATAAGACTCCAAGCCTTTTCGGGATCGATGATTCAACTGAAAGCAAGCCCCTGTCCAGCGATTCAGAATTATCTGTTGATGTAAACATTGCCTGACTTGAGGCAACTTTTTTTCCTAAACTGGCATTTGAAGCCACCATGTGCATCAACGCAGAAATAGACGAGGTCATCCGAGTTTCTTGTCGTTGATGTGAGATTTTGTCCTGAAAGAATTATTTTTCAATTATTTAAAAAATATATAGTCCTTTTCCTGCCTTCAAAGTGTGAAGTGTGCAAATTTGGGCTGTTGTAAATGTTCTCTCGCCTCCAACTTCAATTCAACCTTGATGAGGCGCTTTAAAAACGCGTGTAGATTTTTTTCAATCGCACTTTGAAATTGGCGTTCACCTTTATTTAATCAACCATGGAAGCACGGAACTGGAAAATTTTCTGCAACAAACGCCATATTGTAAAACATGACCCGCCCGTCAATCGAACAATGTGTATCATCTCCCAAGTTTAATGTTTCTCCCGAACCTTTCGAAGCATTTTCTCGAAATTTCGTTCGTAATCAGGGAATTTTGAGTCGAGTTCAGGTGTTGAAAGTAAATGTATGCTAATCAGTAGATGCTGGGTATCGGGTAACTCGCGATATCCACATATGAGCTTTACTTGCGAACGGGTTTTCATTTTCTGCTCAAGCGTAGAGGCTTTGCGGCACGCCCGTAAAATTGTATGTACAGTAAGTCCTATCGGGTATCGCTTTATTTTCTAAGTTTGGTGCCGTACTTGTCACCGGAGCCTTTTTGTTTATTCGTGCGAAAGCATCAGATAAAGACGATGAGAAGAAAATTTCATTTTTGTGGAGCGAAAAAGGCTTTTTGTTCACTTGATGGTTGAGGGATGTGAATTTTATGCGATGCAATTATTCGGAAACTTTTCTTGGGGTCTCGATAAACGATAGGCGATCACAACAATGTTCCTCAGTGCACTGTATTTTTTAAAACATCGTCTAGTCGTCAGATAAGAGTCTAAAGACGAACTGATTTTCTTTCTAACGATTGTGCAAGAAAAAAACTGTTTCCAAATTTTGAAGAAAATGGAGACGATTGCGTTTGAAGCTAGAGATGTGGAGCATTAAAGTTTCTTCACTTCTGTCAAACGACGGTTCTGCTTTTGCGGATTTCTGAACTCAGAACACGATCATGGATGGATCATAACTTTTTTCATCAAGTACCTGTTCGGCAGTGATTATGATGATGATTTCACGATGATAAATTGAGCGATCCTCTCTTGCTTAACTTTTCTTGTCATTTCCGGGTTAATCCCGACGCAATATAATTTCGATTCCGAAGATTATTATCATCAACAATATTATCGTAGTATTGATTTTATTTTTTTTTATTGTGTGCCGGAAGGCTCGTTGGAAAAAGTTGGTTTTTGGTAGAAGTACCTGGGGAATAGCCCTGTAAATTTCAGTGATTCGTTTTGCGTCCGTTGGCAAATGGCAAATTTCTATTACCCACGAATCATTTTCGGAAACTTCGGAAATATTCGGGATGTTGCAATCTGTCTGTGTGTAAATATGCGTGTAACAATCTTGATCCTTGCGAACTTGTTTTCCACCTGGTCCATTTCTACGGCGTCGCTCAAAGGAGGCGTATATTTTATCCTTACACAACCAATTCAAATCAAATTTTCTGTCGATGACTTCCCGATGAGTCAGTGTACTTGAGATATCGTCATCAATTGTTCTCTTGAAATCACTTCAACGTGGTGCGATTAATGCCATCCTGTTACGGTTGTGGACATCAACTACTTCGCGTCGTGTCCAAGGTTAGGTGAACATTATTAATGAGGAATGGATCCGAACTGCGCGCACGATTAATAGTATATTAGCTACTGTACACGTGGTGCATGTACGAAACAGAACTCAAGAATGTCCGGGATTTTGCTTGTGTACTTGTGAGGAACCCGTGCAGCTAATGAAGCTTGTTTCATGGAGCTTCTATGTAAGGTTGTGGTACTGATGAGGGCCTTCATTTTTTTTAAGGCTAGAATATTAATAAAGTAAGAGGGACACAAATCTTATTTTTTTGTTCGTCTTTTTGTATTTTCCCAGTTCTATTCGATAAATGAGTCCGACAAAGACTTGTAAAGAACCTCCAAAATAGACGAGGTCATCGTGCCCATTTGCGAAAATTGATCCTGAGAGTTCAATGCAATTAAGCCGATTCGTGTACATTCGGAAAGGGGAAGTGTTTTAAATGACAATTGCACAAATAAAGCCTGATCGAAACTGTGTCACGAGTTTTTTGTGAGTCAGATTCGGTTGAATTAGTTATGTTTATCGCTACTGTGCAGTACTTGTACGCGTGCTGATTTTTGTCCGATTTTCTGTCTGTTTCAAGTTTCAACTGATGATTCCGAATTAAATCTTGAACAGACTTTCAAATAACTACAAAATAAAATAGAAAAGCAGCAAGATGAAATTCACATACACATTTGAAACAATTGTTCAGCTTTTATGTGATTGTGCTGAATTGCGTGCACGCCAGAAGAGCATTTGCTCAGTAAAATGAGCAAATGAGTGAATCAAGTTCGGGATTGTTTTATGGTACTGTACTTGCTGTGTGTGATGTGGATTTGCTTTTTTGAGGGCATGATTAAATTTATCACAAAGTTTAGGTCAGATTAACTTTGCTCTTTTGGTGCTAGAATGCACATGCCAGTGATTTTTGCGCGCAGGTTGACGAGAGATTGCGTTTAGATATCAAATTACGCGAGTAAATTGACAATATTTTTTGATCGAATGTTTTTCAGGGAGTTGTCGAGTAAGTTGCGAGGAGCGGAGAATGATTCCGAGACGCTAGACACCTCGGATGAAATGGATGGACGCCATCCGTGGTTGCGCCGGACCGGCGCCACGTCTGGCCTGCCGCGGTACCACCACTCGTCACGGGCGCGGACGCGTCGACGGGCGGGTTCCATCGCCGCCAACGACCCTGTCAGCGAAGGCTTTCTTCCAATCTCGAAGGTGAGCCTCCTCTCCATTGTCGATTCCATTTTTGTCCACTCTTTTTCTCGTTATTTCATGATTCCGTGAGGAACTGAATCCTCTTTGTGTGGCTCATTAATTTCCCGGTGGTCCGAAGCAAGACTTCGATTCAATAGATGCCTGTGTTTTCTCTGAAAGGTTTCTGTACCTTTGTAATTTTTTTTTTTCAAAAATTTTCGTCTTCCTTTAAGAAAATGTCAATTCATGGCAATTTACACGCTTCGGAAGTCAGGTGCGACGACCGGAATTTCTTTGTCCCCAGACTTCGAAGAAATGCAGTCGCGAATTATGGGAATTGAGGAAGTATAGGACTTGATTTTTGGGAATCACGTCAAGTTTTCTCCTTTCTTTTCTCTTGTGCAGCAAATTTTGTTACCTCAATGAACTCAGCAGATGACGTAACTGAAATTATTTCTTTAAAGTGTAAAAGTTTCGTGTTCGACTGGGAGAACCAGGTGCACCTTCTCTGTTTTTAAAGTTTACTTGACGAAATTCGAAGGTCATTTCGGCGTATTTTTCCACGCTGTCTGTTGACAGTTTTCCTTGTTCTTTGCGCAAGAACTTATGCAAAACTCGGGTGTGGAAACTATACCTCGATGGCCATTGAGTTCCTGGAGCAAGCTGAAGGTGTGCGGAAATTCGGCGTCACCATGCTCGAATGGAGGATGCTAAATGAGTTCTGGACAAAGTCGCGTTGCCCAATTTCGCGTCTTGCGGTTCTGCGTTGAGAAATAGACCAGCGGTGCACCTGGCATATTGATCGCATGGCAGTGTGCACCATTTTACCTGCTTTCTTCATTTTTAGAGAGAAAAAAAGGACAACGTTTTAATTCTGGGATCTGAAGATTGGTCCGTTTACCTCCTGGCTGAAATGTTGATTTTTTGTGCCCAGTAGTTCTTGTCCTCCCTCAGCCTTGCTTTCCTGAATTAGGCGCACTTTTCCATGAATTGATACTCCCTGAAGTTTCGCCGCAATATCTTATTTATTCTAATCCAAGACATCCAATTCTAGAATTGTGAATGGCGAAAAACTATGGAATCTTGAGTTGACGCACGAAACCCTTTTTTTTAAGGCGTTTTCGAATAAGTGCCCATCTAACTGTTGAATATGTCGTCCATTTTCTGAACATGTTTCTATCTACTCTTGAAGCCAAGTTTGAAGTGCGATGTGAACGAAGTGCAGAAAACTTACGGATGAAGTGCTAGTCTGAGAAAGAGACCGGATGCTGTCGTAAGGTATTAGTTTGCCAATTGACGTGATATTCATGCTATTAATTGCTGGGTTAATTCACTTCGAAGAAAAATTAACGATTGCACTTCTCGGCGTTTTGTCAGTTCAATATTTCCGTTAGAGAATGTGTAACTCGAATGAGAACACTTCCGTTGCACACGTGTGAAGTCTAGAAATATGCACCCAAACTCTGGGACTCGTTGCTAAAGAAGCCATGAAATTTGTCAACCTGAAAGAAAATTATATTTTGCTCTCATCGACGTGTTTTCGGTGCAATTTTTGCGTAAAAAATGTGGTACTTGAATTTGGACACTTTCTTCAAGGTTCAGAAATATGCACCCACACGATGTGACTCGTAACCTAAGAAGCCATGAAATTTGTCGTAACCTTAAGATCCATCTTTGGGTTCCGGATGGGTGTTACTTGTTTTAAATAGAAAAGCAAAGCACAGAAATAGCTGGAAGCCGACCGTTAGTCTGGAGTAATCGGAGATGCTTAAGTAAGCGAACTCTTTGACCAGTCTGATGAGGCTTGCAACACTTTGGGCGAGAGGGAACCAACGAGTTACTGCGTTAGTTCCGGCACGCAGCTTAGCTCCCTGTTTATGACGGTGATTAATTTTAACTCATGTTTGTGAGAGAACCGTTCATGACTCATTAACAAGCATTTGCGGGTATATAGTTTTTTCAAGCTTTCAATTGGTTTTCAGAGCGTATCTATGACCAGGAAGTGATCAATGCGTGGGGAGAAATGGCATCTTTGGTGAACCAGGTCCCGACTACTGCACAAAAAATTGGATTTTTGTTCCTCCGTCATTCCACTTCGTAAAGCTTGATTTGAATTGAAAGCGCTGTCCGCTTGTCTTGACGTACTGGAAGAATGGTCTTCTGTGATTTAATGCGCAAGAATTATTCGCGAATGATGTTGCTATATCCTAAGGAATTATTTACTTCCTTGGGTGATGATAATGTTGCTTGCAAGGTCCGAGTTATCGACATCATTAGGGAAATATCCTGGGGTTCACACGGTCAGGTAGATAATTCCAACGACTGAACCAATTGCGAAAGTGCTTCGGTCAGAGGACAATATCCGTTTCGATAAGAAATATTTTATCCGAAAAATCTGTGAACCTTTAAATGTAAAATGTGGAATGACTGCATTGTTGTAGACGTTTAAAAATACTTCTAATGAGGTGACTTGAAGCTATCTGGAAATGCTAACTTGTTTATTTTTGTTCTTTCAAAGTTTTTACCGTGTTTTAGAAATCTAGATGGTGTTGCTTCGCGTGGCATTTATGATTATGCCTCCAAAAACATTCCACTCGAATGGAACCATTCAATTATTTCCAGATCGTGTGATGAGATTCAAGCAATTTCCAAGTATTGTACTTGGTTATCCCAATTCGGAAGC
>CAJPEX010000203.1:96137-144302 GCA_905338405.1 Notodromas monacha | reverse complement strand
AATCCTCCTGTCATCAACAATCAATCAAGTAAAGGGGTTCTTCAATCTCTCAAGTACTGTACATTGGACCAATGGTCAACAAACTCAATTGTTTCCAGACCAAAGTTTGTTAATCAACTTTCCTTATCCCATAGACTTCAATGAAATTAATATGTTCCTGGCACTTGAAAATTCATGATACATATCTGATCAGAATGAGTTACTGTAGCATCCTGTATAAAAGTATGTTCACAGTGTTTTGTAGGATTGGATGATGGAAATATGACCACATTAATGAAAACCACACTCAAAAATCTTAACATGCAGAAAAACATTCACACATGAGTATAGGATAACTGTTATCAGAAAATGGAATGTGAATTTCACAATGCTGTAAATTATTAAAAAAAAAAAACAAGTCAAACAGTGAAAACAACTAGAAAAATATGTTTGAATGTGCCTTTTTCCATAGCTTCTTACAACTGGATATCATTTGTTAAATTGATTCTGCTCAAACCATGGCACACTCACTTAATGTTAAAAAGAACTTCAGAAATTTTGCGCACACAATTAGTCTGCCAAATAACTTTTCTGCTTGATTTTTCCATTTGAACTGCAATTGGGTTGTACCCTGCAGTTGAGTTTTGTAACCAATAAATTCGGAATTTTTGCCCAGGGACAAAAGTTTGCTAACTTAATTCTGGTTTGTTAACTGAGGGATTTTTCCTTGATGAGGATAAACCTTTGTTGAAGGGTATGTCAACCAATAACCCACTGTGTGGGAAATATGTGATGCTGAGAATAAATTAAATAATTAATAAAGTGGACCTTACTGACAGATCAATTAATCTACCAGACTTTCCTTTTTCGCCAGAGGGTTTGTTGAACTGGTGTCCACTGTATACAGAAGCATTCTGTTCTGTAACCAGGTACAGTACAGATGTCGCCCAAATTGTCCACTTGAAAAAAAAGGAAAACACTCACGGGATAAGATTCCTTGAGAGCAGCACTCAGCGAGGTGTCGCCCCTATGATTCCTCGCCACCAAGTCTGGCCTGCAGAGAAGCAACACTTGAGCAGCAGCAGGTCTGGCATAGGAAGCACACACGTGCAGAGGGCGNACAAAAAAAATAAACCAAAAAAAAAGGGGGGAAGAAAATGAAATGGCGCTACAGTGCAACCTATAGAATACACAGTCCTCGAGAGAAAAAAAAAATCCAGTCACATAGAAAATAAATACACTTCCGAGTCCGGGTAAAATTTTCAAGTCCTTGTCCATGTCCAAACTAATCTTGTTCAACATCCGGCGGACTTTCACTTCCGTTTGAAATGCCAGAGTCAGACAACCTACAAGACTGATTCATTGATGATGATGAAGATGCTCCTCCAGCAGCATCCTGATGATGAAGAGGAGGAGACTGTTGCTGCTGCTGTTGATCACCTGATTCAGTCACATCTGAAGAACTGTTGTTTCTGATACCAGACAATTTCAGACTGCTTCTGAATCTGTCAATCACACTGTTGCGTTTCTGCTTCTGCTCAAATGAAGCCAACTTTTTCTGAAAAAATTAATTGGATGCAAGTTTGATAAACAATGCAATTTAAAACTGCTTTTTCCTGACCCCAACTAATTTTTTAACACATTCAAAATTGAATAAAAAAATTATTGCACACATACAGTCAACCCCCGTCTAACGGACTTGATTTGTGCAAGGGACAAGTCTGTTAGACAAAAAGTCCTTTACACGAATTCAATTACATAAAAAATTAAAAATTTCAATATTCAACACTAATTTTAAACCAAAAGAAGTCTGTTTGGCGGATTTTGTCTGTTGGGCGGGAGGAAAAACTGCTTGCAGAGCTGGTCTGTTTGGCAAAAATACCTTACACAGGAGGTCTGTTAGGCGGGGGGCCACTGTATTCCAGGAATTTTTGCGCTTATTTTTAATATATACAGTAGAAACTTGAAAAATCAAACCTCCCTACATAAAAATTGTTTCCAATCCTTCTTGGCATTCCCTTAGAAAAAATGCATTAAAAACCTCCCTAACTCAAAGGCTTACTTCTTCAAACTTTCAAAAATTGAATTTCCTGTCAGCCTTATTTCAGCTGTTAATTTATTGACACAGGAGAGAAAATAGTTGAAAAATATACAACTTTATCCATTTTAAAAGGAAGTTACAGACTCTTGAGGAAAATTAATCCTTGCTGGTACATTCAACCCTCTGTTAACTCATGTAAGAAGCAATTTAAGGCACAGAATATCACCAATTACAATTTCCAGTAATTCTTCATTTTTTCCCTCCAAACAAAAATGATTGTTTCCCAAACTGAATTTTTTTTGGGAATTGGACTTGAAGATATTCAACAGTACATACACACACACACACACACAGAAGTCAGAAAATTCAAATTGAAAAAAATAATTACTTTAAGGAGTTTTACTCACATAGTAAGCAATTTCTGCAGCAAGTTTGGGCTTATCAAAAGTTAGCGCCCATTCAGCAACAGTCTTGCCATCAAACTTTTCCTTGAACTCCTTTTTAGACAATACCCGTCTTCTCATGAGATTCAGCACAGCAAACCATTCCTGCTCTGCTGCCAATTGTGCCAAACTCGGGAATCCGCGAGACACAAAGCGCATTATGGCACTGGCCACTTTTGGACGGTCTTCTGTTCTCTCAGGGTTCCTTGAATCCTCCTGTCATCAACAATCAATCAAGTAAAGGGGTTCTTCAATCTCTCAAGTACTGTACATTGGACCAATGGTCAACAAACTCAATTGTTTCCAGACCAAAGTTTGTTAATCAACTTTCCTTATACCATAGACTTCAAGGAAGAACCAATTAATATGTTCCTGGCACTTGAAAATAAATTGAAAATTCCATTTAAAAATTCATGATACATATCTGATCAGAATGAGTTACTGTAGCATCCTGTATAAAAGTATGTTCACAGTGTTTTGTAGGATTGGATGATGGAAATATGACTACATTAATGAAAACCACACTCAAAAATCTTAACATGCAGAAAAACATTCACACATGAGTATAGGATAACTAGTTATCAGAAAATGGAATGTGAATTTCACAATGTTGTGAATTATTTAAAAAAAAAATCGGAAGTCAAACAGTGAAAACAACTAGAAAAATGTTTGAATGTGCCTTTTTCCATAGTTTCTTACAACTGGATATCATTTGTTAAATTGATTCTGCTCAAACCATGGCACACTCACTTCATGTTAAAAAGAACTTCAGAAATTTTGCGCACACAATTGGTCTGCCAAATAACTTTTCTGCTTGATTTTTCCATTTGAACTGCAATTGGGTTGTACCCTGCAGTTGAGTTTTGTAACCAATAAAATTAGGAATTTTTGCTCAGGAAGAAAAGTTTGCTAACTTAATTCTGGTTTGTTAACTGAAGGAATTTTCCTTGACGAGGACACACGTTTGTTGAAGGGTATGTCAACCAACAATCCACTGTGTGGGAAATATGTGATGCTGAGAATAAATTAAATAATTAATAAAGTGGACCTTACTGACTGATCAATTAATCTACCAGACTTTCCTTTTTTCGCCACAGCGTTTGTTGAACTGGTGTCGACTGTATACAGAAGCATTCTGTAACCAGGTACAGTACAGATGTCGCCTGAATTGTCCACTTGAAAAAAAACGAGCACTCACGGGATAAGATTCCTTGAGAGCAGCACTCAGCGAGGTGTCGCCCCTATGATTCCTCGCCACCAAGTCTGGCCTGCAGAGAAGCAACACTTGAGCAGCAGCAGGTCTGGCATAGGAAGCACACACGTGCAGAGGGCGCCACGAGTACTTCTTGGCAACATCAGGGTCCAGCCCAATAGACAAAATCAACTTCAACAACTCTCCATCATCTCCGCCGTTGAACGACACCTGGCGGTCGATCATCATCGACAGTCACGCAAAAGAATGGAAACCCATATAGCAACACTCTCTCTCGTTGAGGTTCATCAAACACAAAAAGTCCGTACAGTTTCGTAAACTAGGTTCATGCCGGTATCAGCGTCCTTGGATGAGTCCATTCGCATTCTAAGGTCATCGATCAGAGCTTGCTTCGCCGCTGATGTCACAAAAAACCCGTCTTCCTCCTTGCTGTTGTCCCTCAGGGCACCTTTCGTTAGGAGCAGTGACAGAGAGCTCTATCATTCCCTCTCGAGTACTGTACTGTATGAAACACGCCATCTATATCAAGGCGCACCTTTCATTCAGTACCTCGAACATACAAATATACTTGAAAGTACAATTTCCTAATGCATGAATCACACCTGATGAAGCCTCATCCTACCCACATCGGATAATTACTTTCAATTTTAGCAATGACGTTTATTTTTTCGCATTAACTGTACTGTACATTACAATACATGCAGGTATTCAATTGAATATGATAGTCCCCCAATAGGTGACGCTGGAGTGCACCGCAACCCTGCGCCATTTTCCTTACTCAGCGGCCGGATAATCTCCCTGAGGCGCGGCCAATTGTCGCGGCGACCCAACATCCACAAGTTTTCAGCAGTAAAGGGCGAAGTGTCCACCGCAGCCGCTGAAGTGTCATCCATCGAATGATTCTTGGTATTCAGTGGATTTTTCTCTTCCGTTTCGCTCTCTCCAGAAGTGCAGGAAGTGACAGATGCGATCCGCGACGCAGCAGTTCGCAACATGTTCCGATTTCAACTCCCCACTCTTTCTCTTTTTTTTTCTCAACGCGTGGAACACAATAGAAGGAAATCACTCGATTCTCGGTGCCAACATTCACTGAACGCTGGAAAAAGCAAGAACAAAATATATATAATGCGTGAAAGGGGAGAATGAAATGCGCGCACGTTGGCCGGCGTTTTGACGAGTTCTTGAGAAATACCCGTCATCCGACCCAGTTTGTTATTACACATCATTCCGCGGGTTCGGTTGCACACATACTCAGTGAAAATCCAGTTCCCCGTGCACCTCGCGTCATACGTGTGCGTGGTTCGATCGCGAAAACACAGACAGGGGAAGTGAAAAAACGAAGAGGAAGGACCTGAACCGAAGCACGTCTTTCATGCTCTGGGAGATGGTCTTGGATGGCCTCCAGAACACCAGGCCTCCACGTCGGCGATCCCCACATTTCCCAACTCACACAATAAGTAACTCCAGGCTAAAATCTCCCGAGATCGAGAGAAAGAGAGAACCACTGAGATTTCTTGAATGACAGGGATCTAAAAAAGATTCTCCGAGAGTCGAAGCAGGTTATCGTCAAGTTCCTCCATACATGTTTTTCCTGGCACTTGTACACGAGAGGTGACCCACCAGAAAATCTATGCGCGCCGCCATGACTTTTGACACTCTCGCCATCTATGAACAGAACATTGAACAATGAATCTCTCCAGCAACACTGGCCAGACTCCCATATACAGTTCTGTTCTCCTCTGCGTTATGACGCAAGTTCACAATCACCATGAAACTTCAGGCCTCCTGCTGGTAGAAACTTCAGGCCTCCTGCTAGTATAGAAACCTAATCTCCCTGCTATAGTAGAAACCTAATATCCCTTCTTGTAGAAACTTCAGNTTACACATCATTCCGCGGGTTCGGTTGCACACATACTCAGTGAAAATCCAGTTCCCCGTGCACCTCGCGTCATACGTGTGCGTGGTTCGATCGCGAAAACACAGACAGGGGAAGTGAAAAAACGAAGAGGAAGGACCTGAACCGAAGCACGTCTTTCATGCTCTGGGAGATGGTCTTGGATGGCCTCCAGAACACCAGGCCTCCACGTCGGCGATCCCCACATTTCCCAACTCACACAATAAGTAACTCCAGGCTAAAATCTCCCGAGATCGAGAGAAAGAGAGAACCACTGAGATTTCTTGAATGACAGGGATCTAAAAAAGATTCTCCGAGAGTCGAAGCAGGTTATCGTCAAGTTCCTCCATGCATGTTTTTCCTTCCGTGACAAGTTTTCTTCATCCTGAGAAGTGCACACCTTCGCGTCATTTTTAATCAGTTCGCGATAACCTGCTTCCTTCTCGTAAGAACCAAACATCAACTTCCGCGGAGGAACTTTTCTACGGATTATCTCTTAAGGACCATATTGTTCCGCGGAACCAAGAATTGCACAATAAATTCTTTCGATACATAGCTCTTCCGCGTGGAAATTGAAGACCGATCACGACTTCCTGATTCGACCATTTTAGCTTAGCTTTTAGCCCTCCGACGGATCAGCGAAATTAACAAAATCCCGCGAATGACTGAAGAAATGACGTACACAACGAAGCTCATTGTACGCAGCCACAGCTGAAATACTGTATGTGAAAAATACACTTATCCACTGACCCACGATAATAACCATTTAAAATTGTTTGACGCATGCAATTTCATTTCGTGCTTTCCGTACTCATTTTTACTCTTTCGAATTTTGCACATCTATATTTCCTCATGGCTAGCTGCTACACTTTTTTTTTAATCCATGGCGTGTATAGTATTTCTCACTGTTTAATACGAAATGTGACATCTTCACTGCTGACTCATTCAAGATGCTGAAAATCATGCAAGGTGTGATATACATACGACTTATAGCGGACTCCGTAGTTGATCAGTTTCCCCAAGGTCGGTCTTGAATTACAAGAAAGGAACATTCCGTGACAGCCATGGTCACGCTGAGTTGAGTACATAAACCACGCCAACTAATTTTTGCTGGGAGTAATTTTTACTTGCTGCTGAAAATATGGTGAGCTTTCATACCATGTTCATTGCTTATTGATAACGCTGTATACAGAGCGACTTTTCGGGGGGTTCTAAGATTTTGCTGGGAGATTTTGATTACCAAAGTGATTTTGTGATCCAAGAGCAGTTTCAGAAGAGACAAAAATGGTATCCAATAACACATGGGCACAGTCATCGAGAGGATTTAACGGAGGAGTTGATCCGTTAATCCCTCTTTTTGCGATAGAAGAACTCCACCTCAGAGGAATCATTGTGCATGAACCAGTTAAGTAACCATGCGTAAAAGAGAGAAGGATGATCCAGTTAGGCTAAGCACAACATTCGAGAGTCATGGGAAAGTTACAGCATTGGAAGAAAGTGTGCCCCTGTACAATTGAAATACTGTATATAGTGGGACCCCCGAAATACTGTTGATTTAACTTCAGGATATGAAACTACAGTATTCAAGTTGAAAATAAAATTTTCAGCTGAAAGCTAAAAATGCCCGGACACCCAGACCTCAAGATGCTTGACCAACATGTATCGAGAAAAATTGGCTTTCTTTTTAAATTTTTATTTCCCCGAACAAATTAGGCTTAATTCATTCACCAAAATGAAACAAAAATTTTTTATATAACGCATTTACTCCAGTAACATGCACACACACACACACTTCTTTCCAAAATTAAGTGGGGGAAAAACAAGGGTGTGTATCATAAGTTGGCAAACAGTAAAAAATGTTCAAAATGTGAGCAACAATCAAGTTCAGGCGCTCATATACTTCATTCTTGGAGAATATTTTCATTAACTAAGAGCAATTTTTAATGGAAACAATGAAAAATCAATTCAATATGGGTGCAATCCATGTTAAAATCTCGAATGTGATGTACTTATTGATCTCAAAAACGTTGCCCTTTCTTCAGTCACTTTTTCATAATTTTCAATCTATCAGAGAACCAATGCAATATATTTCCATTGAAGTTAAATAAAGGGAAACGTGAACCAACATGCGGACATTCCAACATAGAGACAAATTAAGTCTTCCAAGAACCAATCACGTCTAAATCTCAGGGCCCCATTGTGTAACATCAAACAACTGAAATCATTACTGTATTGTAAATCAGAAACTTCCATTCTGCCAGTTTAATGAGCAAGTACTGCATTTAATAAGCTTCCATGACATATTGAAAACCCACAGAACCAAAAATTAAAGAAACGCAATTTTCCTCACCAGCCATCTAGCTCTCGTGTACGCAGCACCATCACAACGTAACAAGCACTGATTCCAATACGAGTCTCACTGGAGATCGCGATTTGTGCATATTCCCCCTTACCCTTCGGCGACAACGAACGGAAGGGGCACAAAGATGGCACTGAGATAAAGATGAAAAGAGGCCTTGGGAACTGCCGCCCACCATGGTCCCGAGCAGGGTTGTCACAATTTGCCGACCCTTACTGTACCGTTCTTACATTCCACGCAAAAATAATTAACACACACGGCATGAACATTGACAATGCCACGAAAAAACAAATGATGTGTCCAGCCACGGATTATATTTTTCGCACTTACCCGCGATTACGTCACCAGAATAGCGATTTTAGCGCGGGGGAAAATAAAGAAGATCGTTGCACAATCGTGGACGGATTATAGGAATTCCTGGCAGTTCGTGCATATAGATGTAGCAATAACGCCAAGTCTCCCCGGATTTCCACGAATTCAGATTCTTGCATTTATCCTTCAAGTATTGTTAAAATATTGATGCATAGCGAGGGAAAACTATGACCCGCGGGTTTTCAGAAAATTTTGGGTTATCAGTTATAATATCGTTGATGAAGTGCCGGCATTTGCTTTCGAATGCATTCGAAACCTGAACAATCGCTTTTGTCGGATGCAACGACGCTGTGCAACCTTCTACAATCTATTTCTTATTGTCACTAGAATGCTAATCACAGTCCGATTTTTGCTTTAATGAAAAGAAAAGCGAGAGAACAAGCACTGCATTAATTCCTTGAGCACGCATACAGATAACCGCGCTGAGCCGCGCCTTCGGGAGAACTGGCAGAAGGATCTGCTGGCAGAATGAATTCTGCTCTTTGCTTCGACTGTATTGCAAGAAAACACAAATGAATGCCTCCATTGACCTCCTCGGCGTCGCGTTCCTTGAGGCTTTGCGACATAAATTCCGAGTGCGTTTAACACAGAGTTGACATTTTTAGCAAAGAGCCTGTTCTAAGATCCACTGAATAAGCTACGATCAGCACTCTAAAAAGCACATTTAAACTTTGTGAGAGTGGGATTGATGACCAAATACGCGAAATTCCCCATCAAGATCGCGCCATCAACCCTTCTGAACAGGATCCATCTTTTTCAATCATATGTTTCGGCAGAACGATTCAGTGTCTTATGTGATGCTGTCGACTATGTCATGCACCCGTAAACACTGACCATTGTTGAAGTGGATAGACAAATGTGTTCTGAGATGCCAATTAAATGAGAGCAGTATTCCGTCGCTTCGACTGTCCACCTTGATTCATTGGTGTGTGATGATGAGGAAGTGCTGTTGCGTCGCGTTGACAACATGCGTTGCTGATCAGTTTTGGAAAAGCTAGTTATTGTACTGTGTGTGTTTCATTCATTGCAGTCTATTGTTGGTTTCGCCATTATGCCTGGCTTCATAATGGAACGGTCAAAGATTTCTCGCACTCGATGGGAAGTCTTGAAGATCCACATCATGAAACAACGCGAGAAGCAAAAGCAAGGTATTGTACCTATAGTTTTTTCGAATTTATTCAAATTCCTTTATTCTGAAGTGATTGGAATTTATATCGCGAATCCCTGCAGAGCAAGAGGCCGATGCGGAGGAAGAACGTCGCAGGAAGGAGCGTGAGATACAGCGCAAGGAATCTGCCATGTCTTTGGAAGAAACAAAAGACGAACTTCTGCGCCAAGAATCGCGGCTTGCCGAATTGAAGGAAGAAAAGCATCAGTTATTTCTGCAGTTGAAGAAAGTGTTGAACGAGGAAGTGACTCAAAGACGCCTTCAGTCGGAAAAGGAACAAAGCAGGTATGTTTTTCGAATGAACGTGTGCACGTGGAAATTGATGGAATGCGTTCATATAACAGGGACATTCCTCTGGGCCAACCCACGTACCTCGGAACTGGCGAACTTCAACTGACGTCTGTTTCCGCCGCCGGGCAAATTCCCACGCAATTCATGCATCAAATCCCACACAACGTTTACAAAGTGGAAAATTTGTCGCAGTCGGGCCACTCTGCCATGCTTCCAATTCAGCACGTGAACTCGCTGAAACGCCCAGCCCCGTCTCCATCTCCACCAGCTCCGTCGCCGTCCGCCCCCGCGCCTCATCAACAACCGCAAAACCTGTTGAGTTTAGGTCCTCCTCATGCAATGGTGAACCCGGGTTATGTGTCCCAACCCATAGTGAAGGCACCCGCTCGAGTTTCAGCTCCTTTGCCAAAGCAGAGTATCCCACCGGCACCCGTCCAGCACCAGCCCTACAACTATAAACCAGCTGCGCCGATTTCCATTTATGGCGCACCAAGTGAGCAATTTTCTTATCTACCTCAAACTCCTGTTGAAGATTTCCAGAATTCTGCGACCTAAAAATTACAGGTGCACTCTCACTGCGAAGAAATTCAAGGGACCAGAGAAAATTTGTGGTAGAAGTAATTTCTTTACGGAGAACCCATATATCATGGGGAGAGAACCGTATGATGCCAAATAAAAAATAACCCACTGAGAAAGACATTGTAGATCATTGTGAAGAGAGTCCACCTGTATTCATTCTTGGATACTTCGCTGTGAAAGCTGCCCCCATTGAGCGTTTGTATTCATGTCAACAACTGTATCAAGTGTTGGAAGGTTTGGATATGAATTGTATTGCCGTAATTAACTTTTAGATCAGCTCAGTATATGTTCATCATGAGTAGGAACCATAGTATACGTTCATTGCACGCGTTAGTTTGGACTTTTTGCTTTGTTATCGTGGTCAGGTTAGGTTTTTGACTCACCCTAGTTGTTGAATTTGCATTTGGGCTCTTCGAAAGTGTCAAGTTTGATCAGTAATGGCGTAGATCGATGTCAGGTAACTGAAGTTAGTTATTTTACCCACCTGGCGTCGAGTTGGAAAGAATCTGAAAATTTTTCTGCGTAGATATGTTTCTTGAGCGAACGAAAGTGGGACCCAAAACTTTTGAATTGTTTCTTTTCATGAGAAATTCACGTGCCGTTTCAAAATTTTTGTTCCATTTCAGGATCGATTGAGACAGCAGGCAGATCGGCGTTCGTGCCATCGACGAGTTCATACTACCACCCTGCTCAGCAGGCGCCACCGCACATTTCGTCGGCATCTTCGGCATCTTCTGCGGCTGTTGTGGTCCCATCTGGCCCACCAGTGTCGTCGGTGTCGGGCGTCGCGCCACGAAGCAATGCGGTATCCGGAATTTCGCACGGCGGCGCGATATACTCGTACCCAGTCTGTGGCAGCGGCAGTGGGCCTTACGACATGGCGGCCGCGTCACGCAAACACGCCGCCGTCACTAGTGTGTACCCGGTTCAACCGCCTTCACCACAGCAGCATCAGCAACATCATCATCCGCATCCCCAGCAGCCGCAGCAGCAGCATCATCACCACCAACAGCCGCCTTCCGTGGCGCCTGCGTCGCTGCCAGGCAGCAGAGTTGTGCAACAGCAGCCGCCATCACATCAACAGCAGCAGCAGCAGCAGGTGATGATGCGTAGAGCTCCGCCAGCAGCGCCGATGCCGCCGAGTGGCGGTGGCGGCGGAGGAGGAACGGTGCGTGTGCCGTATTCGTCGCCTGGGCCGACGTCGGTGATCATGCGGCCGACGGCCACGATGCCGGTCGTGAGCCAGATGCAGATGCAGCACTTGGCCTCACCCAAGCCCGCCTACAACATCCGACCGTCGACTGCAGTGTCGTCGTCTTCTTCCTTTCAGCCGCCTCAGCAACCGATGGCTGCTAGACCAGTGAGTGATATATTTGAATTATAATGATACTTATGTTGATTTTTTTGTCGTTTGAAAATTGACTGTTGACCAAGAATACCCATTTATAACGCAAGATTCAACTCTGATTTAAGAAATATCAAAGCTGATTTTAAAATGCACAGGCTTTGACCTCGATTGGCTTTTGGTAATTATTGATGAGGTTTTTACGGATTTTGGCCGCAATTTTATGCAGCCTCCAAATTTTTTTTTTTTTTCAGCAGAGTTGTTCGTATTTTTGTTGTGATATGTCATGAAAGAAAGAAGGCCCTTTTGTGTCTCGGCGGTTTTCTCTGGGCACGTAATTTAAGAACTCTATAACGTAAATCTTGTATTTTGGGCTAAACAATTCCTTGAGCTTGCTTATTAATCAAATCAATATATATATATTCGATGGTGGGTTCTGTTGTCTGTGATGATCTAATTGTTTGCAGGTGTACGCGGGACAAGCACCAACGGCAAGAATACATTTCCCTCCGACGCAGCCAACGTCCACCAGGTACTATCACTCGCGTTGATGGCTTTAGGATGACTTGGCGTTGAGTCGCAGCTGAATTGTTTTCATCGCGGATATGACGACGATGATGATGATGTGACGATTTTCCGTCGTTTTTAGATCATTTTCATTCTTCTCGTTTGATTTTTGTTGTTGTTGTCGAATTCCATGTTATATATCACGGATCACGCGCTTTGTCGATTTGAGGTTGAAGGAATTCGCTCTGAACGTCGCCGCGTGTTTCTGGTGCATGGTTTTTCTGGTCTTCCCTTGGTTACTCTTGAACTTTTTTTTTTCTGAATGCTAATTGAAGCCAATTTTCTGGTTTTCTTTTTATTTTCTCGGATTTTCCGTCAGGGCACGTGAAATATTTTGTGGACATATTGTTAAAAGTGAACGAATTTCGTAAGGAGATTCTGTTTATAGTATGTTTTTGAATGGCTGTTGGCTGGTTTGTTGCTTGCTTGGGAAAAGAGGGAGAGAAAAGAAAGAGAGGTATACGACGTGTGCGAGAATAATTAAGACGAGGATAAACATCGAGCCTGCTGCTGTTCTCTTCTATTTTTTGTTGATTTTGGGTGTGTTGTTTCTTCGGCTTAGTATAGTCGACTTCCGTCACTTGCTATTTTTAAAAAGGCCTAATGAGTGTTCTCTGTTTTTTTTTTTTTGTGTGTGTTTGTTCTAAGGTTTTGCGTGGAGAAAATGGACGCGCCGTGAGCGTAAACAATTTTTTGTTGATGTTTCATACTGCGTGTGTGTGTGTGAGACTGTGTGAGTTTGGTTGGCAAAGCGGCGATCGTAACCGGGCATCGAGTTGTTTCCCTTCACTTTGTGTTCAATAAGTAAGTGAAGGTCTTTTTTTTTTCTTTCTGCGATGTGCAAAAAAAAAAAAGACGTCCCAGACTTACTCTTCCCGTTCCACGTTGATGTTCTCGACTCGAGGATGATTTGCTCGTGCACGTTTTGTGTTTGTGTGTCTCTTCGCTCGGCCCGACGATGCGAACGTAAGAAGATGCATTTGTTCATCTTTTTTTATTATTTTGATGTTGTCCTCTTGTTCTTTCCCTGTTACTCCTCTTTCTGGTGGGTTCAGCTAGAAACAAGTCTTTATTCCGCCAGAAGCACTTGTCCGTATTTTGTTGTAGGTAATTATTATTTTTTTTACTGAAGGAGTTATTTTTTGAGTCCTGGATGACAGTAATGTTGATATTTTTGCAACATAAATATCAATATGCAGAGAAGAATTACAGGAAATTGTAATAGGTGATATTCTGGGCCTTTATTGCTCTTTGAATGAGTGAAGATGTTAATCTTGGAGGCAGGGGTTTTTTGTACAATTGGTCTTTAATTCCATTCAAAATGCGAAAATTTCAATTTTTCTTTAATTTCTCTTGCCAAAATGCCTCGAAAAAATCTTTTTATGGAGGTTTCAGGGGAAAGCCTTTGAGTTAAGAACATTTCTAGTGCATTTTTTGAAAGGGAATTAAGGAAAGGACTTGAAAAAAAATTTGAAATTTTTAGGAAGGTATTCAACTTGAGGTTTGAGTTATTGTTGTTCAACTATATAAGCAAGTCAAAAACCTGAATGCATTTTTCGGGATTATTTTTAAAATTTCCATCAACACTCACTAACTTTTCTGAATTTTCAACCAACAAAATTGGTTATTTGCTGGTAAAATGACCTGGTAAAAGTTGAAAAAATTTCTCGCAGTACCGCGTTGACGTGAAGCACGTTGTGAACGCATCATTAACGCCCCTGAAAGTATGCTTTTGAAAGAAATATTTGTTCACGAAGCGGACATCGCGTGTATTTTGCGGGAAAAACAGAGTTGCTTCGTGGAAATAACTATTTAAAAGATATATAAGCTTTTAATCCAAAGAGAAACAGCTTTTGCGGTTGATTTCCAGAGAATCCCAGTTTAATTTTTTTCATTTGTATATTATAAATTTGTTTCCGAGTTCCGGAAACTTTTTTGTGTGAAATAACTGCATAGGTCATCCAAAGGTGAGAAAATTATTTCTGGAGAAACTTATATTCCCTCATAATGTCGACTACGAATATATAAAAAATAACTTGGGAAGAAAATTGACGCTTCAGATTTTTTGTGTGTGCCATGAATGTGTCGACATATTTTCTCAAACGGTGATTTTCTGAAAGAATAATAACTTCGCTTCATACCACAAGTCATGCGAAATGTGAATCCCTTGAGAAATTCATTATGTGAAACTACAGAGCAGTGATGAATTCAATGCGAAATTTCGTGTATGACTTCTGAATATTTCATGAACTTCTCTGATGTAGACCAACAAGTGCAACATTTTCTGAAAGTCAATAACGCTTTGAGCATCATACATTGCATTGGAAGGAGTCAACATTAGATATGTGCTCACTTTATTGTCCTTGCAAATGAAAGTTTGCTCAGACGAAATAATTGCCCTCTCACATTTCCCGTTTAAATTGTATCTTCAGAGGTGAGTTACTGCAATATTAATTAATGAAATTCGTGCCGTTTTCGAAAACTTGGTGATATCCGTGCAAATTATGATCTATTCAGTTTCAAATTCTGTAAGCACATATCCGCGTATCCCTCCTTCTTTTCTTCGTCGTCTCAAATTTGAGGAAGTATGAAATTTCGAATTCTCAGGATGCCTTCATCGTCGTCGCAACAGCAGCCGAATTTCCCGGATTGGCCGTGGACCTACAACAATCAGTTGAACGGAGTCGCCATGATGATGTCCCAGTATAATGCCTACTGTCAGCAACAACGACACCAGATGTCGTCGACGGCGACGGCGACATCACCGGCGACGGCGAGTGTGTTGATGTCGAGAACGAGAGGAGCTGGCGGGAGGTCCGTCAGGGGTTTCATTCCTCGCTGGCAACCCTGAATTGCTTGCTCACTTGAGGGGGGAAAAGAAAAAAACATTTGCTCGAACGACTCAGAAACGGAAATTACCGAGGATCAAAAGCGTGATTTATTCTGTGTGTGTTGGTTGTTTTCCGTTTTGCAAAGGATTTGTTTTTTTCTATAAAAAAATTTAAATGATTCAGCAAATTTCGATGTTAGCGGTTTTTATGATTTAATGGGGAAATACAGTATGTGTAAGAAAAAGTGAGAGAAACTTCACATACATTTTTAATCTTGAACTCTTCGTGTTTTTTGTTGTGAAGTATTGACGTAGAATTTCATTAAAAAAATCAGCTGGTCGTCGTGTGAGCAAGGTTCCGAATCATCATCGAAGTGTCAAGTTTTTTTTTTCCTTTCCGAATTGATTCTTCCTGTTGAAACAGTTGTATTCCACAATTGATCTCTGCATATTTTTGTTCTGTTTTTTTTTTTTTTTGAGGTGCTGATTTGATGGATTTCATCACGAGTTCATGCACTTGATGTTGAAATGAATGTGAGGTAGCGTGATTTAGCAGCGAAACTGAAGCCTCGGCTCGTGTGCAGGAAAAGAAAGAAAAAAAAAGAGAGAAAAAACTTGCTCAAGTCGTAATTCCGTGACGGAATTTAATTGTTGCTGTGTTGTTCGTTCGTTGCGGGATTTAAATTTGATGTGATGAAGTGCTGTCAAACCGGAATCAAGCTCGAAAGGGGGAAAAACAGAGACAAGGTGTTGATTTTTCCCTCCCTGGCTTTTCAAATTCATTTCCTGTTGTTTTTCCTTTGCACAAAAAAAAAAGGAGCTAAGAAATGGTTGATCCTTGGTTTTCTTCTTTGTCATTTGTTATTGTTTCAGTCAGTGGGTGATTGTGAGTCAATGAAGGCTGTGCTCGTGTGCTATGACGGACTGTGGGTGTCGTGACGAGCAGGACTCGGAGGCAGAGGCTTTGGAGGTAAATCAGATTCGTGCGCGAGCATAAGACAAGCCTGCGAAAATCAGGTTTCTGCGAAAAATTTGCATTCCGTTCCATTAAAGGAAACCTAATTGAGTTTGTTTTGCCCCGGTCCCTTTCGTGTGGAAATGCTGTCTGCTTTCATTGAAGTTTCCGCCTACGAGAGTGTCGTGACATTTGCCCTGAAACTCCCGCGTGGGCGTTTGACAACGTAGTAATGAGAGGAGGAGGAGGAGGAAGATGATGAATGGAGGGAAGGAGTGAGTGACGGACGTGGTGCTTATTTGGTGTTTTATTTCTCCGTCGCAGGCTATATATGGAGAAGACTACGAGGACTGTCGACGGTCAGACGTGTGGAACGTCTGGCGTCCGTTGGATGTGCGGCTCCGACTGCGGCCGTTGGTCGGCGACGGACTCGGCCATCAGCAGCACGTTGGGGCGACGTTGCGAGTCCGCTGCGGCGTCAAATATCCTGGCGAGTACGTTTTTTTTTTGAAAATTTACCTGGTGTCTGTATACAGTACAGTGAGACCCCCACATGTGGACACTTTGACATGGGTACAATCTGACATAGGGACATTTATTTTTCAATAAAAAAAATCATTAAAATGGCCTGACATAGGGACACTGGCTCGATATGAGGACATTCCACGTTAAAATTGCCGATTACAATTTTAGGAAAATTCACTTTTATTACAGCTTAATTGCAAGAAACAGATATTTCCAACCCTAAGAATCCCTATTTTTTAAGAAAAATTCTTTGGTACTTTTCCTATCACTTTCCCATCAATTCAGCTAATTAAAAAAATTACCAGTAGCAAAGAAGGACTTCCTTCTCTTTTTGTGACTTGGATGTCATTTTTACACATGCCAACAATTCAATGAACTGTACAGTGGAATAATATTCAATGCTCCAAATGTTCTTATCAGGTTGAAAAATTCTCTAAATAAAATTCAAGAGGCAAAAACCTTTTTTCATGGAATTCTGAAGAATATTTCTTCCATAGAACACCAATGAAAAATTCTATAGTGTAACTATGTAAGTCTATAGACTCAACTTAGGGACACTCTTGATGCACCAATTATGTCCGCATCTGGGGGTCTCACTGTATTAATACGATGGGTGTAAGGAAAGTTCTGGGATATGCATTGTAAGCTGAAAAAAACGAGTATTTTTCTACCAACCGAAAAATTCTGTGGCACAAGAAAACAAAATTGCAGCCCTGTTAGCCTTTTCTTTTTGCGACGTCAAATATCCTGGCGAGTACGTCTTTTTTTTATAAATTTCCTGGTGTCTATGTACAGTGCATTTGCAAGGGGTCTAACAAAAGTTCTCGGGATAGAAGTTGAAAGCTGAAAACCAAATATTTTTCAACAAACTGAAAATTATTTGGAACTAGAAAACAAAAATTCAGCCCTGTTTGATTTAATTATTTTTTCGTAATTTGTTGTTGTTGCAAAAGTCTCCCTTGCAGCTTTCTGCTGTTCACGCAAAACACAAGGCGTTGATCTCGCAGATTTTTTGGCATAACCCAGCTTCTCCTTCAGAATTCTTGAAATCGACATGGCATTAATTCCAAGGGCTTCTTCCGAGGTAATTCCACCATTTTCATCAACAGCCGCCACATTCCCACCCTGATTGGCGGCTGTTGCTAAAAAAAATGGCGGAATTATTGATCAGTTAATAGCGGCAACCCTCGGAATTAATGCCAATTCAATTTCAAGAATTCTGAGAGGAAAGCCGGGTTATACCAAAAAATGTGCGAAATGGGCGCCTCATCTTTTGACTGAAGAGGAGGAAGCTGCCAGAGTAACTTTCGCAAACATTTTCTGAAGAATGCGTCAAACAGAGCTGCCATTTATTTTCTCATTGTGCCGAAGAAAGATTAATTTTTTCAGCTCAGTCGTATGCCGTTTCAATTTCTATTCCGAAAACATTTTTTAGACCCTCTTAAATTTATGTATGCATATACGGTATATTGATTATTCATTTTCCCGAAAAAAGTTAGACAGGTTTTGAATGTTTCATGTGTTTATTTTGTTTCTGTTTCTCTGGGTCTGTAACATGATTAGGGCAGTGTTTACAGATTCGAAGTAAGGTGCGATAAATTCTTGCGCATATAATCCCTGCAGAATTTCTGGAACTAATCACTCACCTGCAAAATTCAAATTGTATTCTGGGCCCTTATTGAAAATTAGTTTTGAATTCATTTTTTAATAACGCCGAAATTTTTTTCATTTTTCAGTACAATGCGAACAGTTTATCAGCTCCGATTTTACCGAAAAAAATTCTGTGAGTTGGTTGTTAAGTACTGTACAGTATATAGTTTCGGGGGGAAATGGGTGAATAATCGAGGATATAGTGGAATTTTAAAATATTTGCGTTTCTGTGTCTCTTTTTTCTTACTTCAAGGTCCCCTCAAGTATCGATAGAGGATTCAAAGGGACTATCGAATCAGAAAGTGGACGAATTATTATGTTCGTTGATCGATGCTGTGACGAAGCTCAAGGGCAAAGTGATGATATACGACCTCGCCCAGGTTGTGATGGTGAGAGGAATTGAATGACTTAATTCTGTGCTGAAGGTCTTTAAAAAAAAAATGCGCAACTTGAAGGAATTTCTGGCAGAAAACAACAAAGCTCCGTCGGGTTCGTTCTACGATGCCATGATGGCCCAGAAGGCGAAGGAAGAAGAAGCGAGGACCAAGTGTGAACAGGACCGGGAGAAACAGTCGAAGGAAATTGAGGTTGGTGTTTGTTGTATGAAATTATTTTTTCATTTTTTTTAATTTACATTTTTCTGGCTCTTGGGTGAGAGATTACGTTATTCATCAGCAGTTTTTGAATTCCCCTGTAAGCTGACGGAAACGATTTCAACGTCAAAGGCTGTTGGATGAGGTTCATTGAATTTCTTTTCTGTCCCTGAATCCGGGGTTTCTTGAGTTATTGTGTAGATGTCGTTCGAAATTTTCTAGTCCAAGCTAGTCGATTATGGTAGTGTTTGTTAGAGGGACCTTCTTCGAGGCTATCTTTCCAGATGCCAACTAGCTGCAATTCTATAAAGTGAGGTTGAACAATGAACTCATCAATTGAAATGAACCGAGTAATCTTGAAGCTATTTTTAATTTCGTGAACGCTTGGAAATTGTTGGTTAGAGTGTCAAGCCTGAATAAACGAGTTTCTCGTGAAGGAATTTGCATAATTTTCTACTGGTGATGAATGAATTGGAAGTGATTTTAACAAGAAGAAATACTTGGTTCAGTTCCGAATCTGTCTCTTTAATTATTTTCATATTTTGGGAATACTGTAGAGACAAGTGACTCTGGAAGAACAAGCCCGGAAAGAAGAGGCGTTGCGACGTAGTTCTCTGGTGAATCGGGAAGAAATTGCAGCTGTGGAAAGTCCAGCAAACGGTTGGCTTCGAGAAAAGACTACAGGTTAGGCAAAACATTTAGCTGAGTGGGAGGTTCTCTTCCTTTTGATGTAATTATTAATTGAGAATTGTCACGGTGGGTTAGCTTAATTTACGACCAAAATCGACCATTTGGTCAACCTATCTTTTGACGAAGTCCGGAATTCGGGCGACATCTGTCCCACTTTATAGATAACAATGTCGGGCACATGGCCTTCTTAAGTTTGCGAAGATGTCGCTGCCTTCGGAAAACAGCAATGATATTGAAAACTTCTCGCTGCTCAAATCTTTACTTTTGTATTGTCAAATACATCGCAGGAAAATCAATCATCTTTGAGTCTAACTCATACAGGAGCGTTTCCCAGCGTAGTTTTCTGTTGTTTCGTTCCAGAGTTTTTTCTTTCTTTCTGTAATGGAGTGAATATAGACCATCACTTTTTTTTTACACAGTCGAACTACGAGGGACCAGCAAATAAAATTTGTCTTTGGGAAACAAGCGTTTCTGTTGGAGTATGGAAAGAAAGAATTGCTGGAAAATTTAATTTTTGAAGCTCTGGAGCTTAAATTGCTTTTCAAATGAATTGACGAGTTCTGAATTTGAAGGAGAGGATTCATTTGCTTGAATATTATTTAATTCCTAATCAAATCAAGGTGAATTTTTATTGAATTTGTTTTTCCTGTGTCAATAAACCAGAAGGCCTCGAGAAAATTAGAGCTATGGAGGTTTGAGGGGGGAAAGCCTTCAAGTAAGGAAAGTTTTTAATGCATTGTTTCAAAGGGAATTCGGACAGGGACTTTAAAAGAACATTGTCATTCAACTTATCGAGGCTCAACTGTTTGTGAAACACCAGGTACGACTACTGTCAATACTCTGACGTTCGGCTGGACCCGGCCCAAGGAAAAGCAGCGGCGAGACGGTCGTGACTGTGATGACGAGGCGCATCGCGGAACAACCACCGTCGAGTTGACAAAGGCCAAGCGACGGTTCCGACGGTCCCATTGCATCTCGCACGACGACGACGCCGTCCTCGACGGTGACACCACCATTCACCCGCGTCGATACCGAGTGTCGCACTTTATCGCCATTGACGAGGACACTGGGGATCCCGCGTATGTGACGCAATGGGACTTGTCGTGCGGGAAGTCGATGTTGATGGACGACGAGTCGCAGGCGATGAAGGAATTGCACCGACTGGTACATATATATATTTTTTTTTCGGGAATTGAAAGTGTTTCCCGTTGATTTTTATTTATTTTTTATGCTTCAAATTTGCAAAGATGGGAGGTTTTGAGAATGACGTGGTGCAGGCGACGCGGATTCGCGACGCAATTCGTCTTGTGCCATTCCTCGGCACTGACGTGTGTCTCGTCAGTACGTCGTCGGCTACGAAAGCTTTGCGGATCTCAACAATTGAGGTACTGTCTTGAGAAAATTGAATGTTAATCATTTTCGTACTGCATTTTGAGGTCCGTCATTGTAATTTTTTTTCGTGTCTCAGGAGTTGGAATTCCAATTTCGAGTTATTTTAGAAATTCCTCAGAATATACCGAAAATTTTGGACCGATTTTCAAAAGCTAATAATAAAGAAGCAATTACAATTCCCTTGGAAAATATCTAATGTACTTTATGAGGAAGTAGGAATAGAGAAAAATTCCTTGATTTGCTTCTTGCTCAGAAAGGAAAAAGATAGATCGTGTAACTTGGATACAGCACCTCTTTCAGGTAAAACCCATTTTTTTTATACCCCAAATTCCGATGATTAATTAGAAATGCTTTTGTTCAAACTCGTGACACCAATTGAAGTTCCTCCATTTCTTACGTTTTTACTCGGAATTATCTGTTGAAAATCTGAAATAATCTTCAGTTGAACCCTAACATAATACTGTATCGTGAAATTCTAAAAAAATCTCTTGTGAAATTCTAAAATAACATCTACGAATTTCCTGAGGCAAATAAATAATCCCATAAAATTCTAAAATAATCCCTCGGGAAATCCTGGAACAATCTCTCGTCAAGTTCTAGAATAATCTCTGGTGAAAAAGAAATCAAATTCTTGTATCTCGCGAAATTCTTTCAGCATCTGTGCCATCGAGCCAGTTTAATCCTCAGCTCAAGAATCACGAAATGATCCTCTCGATGATTTTTTTTTTCCTGTAGGGCCTGGTGCCTGGAACCACGGCGGCGTGGCACATATCGCAGCACTGGCCCGCCGACTACGCCCAACTCCGCCAATACGCCGTCGGCGTCCTGGAAGCCCTGGCCTACTTGCACGAGAACAACGTGGTGCATCGAAACCTGCGCGACACGCACATCCACGTGGACCGTCGTGGCCAGGTGCGTCTCAGCGGCTTTGTAGTGACGCACCGCGTGCACGAGCTGCTGGAAGAATGCGTCGCCGCCTTGACGAAGCCGATGCTGGACGTTGAAAACGGAGGAGGGGACGACGACAACGGCGCAGGTGGTGGTGGTGGTGGCGGCGGCGCGCCGCTACTGACGATGATGTTGCTGCTGCTGTTGTTGCACAGCCGACGACACAGTGCGCGGACCTGAACCTGCCCATGACCCCACTACAACAAACTGCCGCAGGCAGCTGCCATAGGCGGCATACAGGGGCGCAGTGGGAAAAAGGCGGATGTTCATCGCGTCGGAGTGGTTCTCTTGTCGCTGAGAATGGGTCGCATCGTTTCGGCCACTTTTCCGGCGTTTCCAGAGGACCTCAACCCCGATTTCCGTCATTTCCTCGACATGTGAGACGAATTAGGAATTTTGAGAGAAGAAGAAAAGAAAAAAAAGAGAGACTCCCGTTGATTGATGTTTGTTTTATTTTGCAGGTGCATGAAGAAGGACGAGAAGAGTAGGTGGACTGCTTCGGAGCTGCTGGAACACCCATTTCTCAAGTCACCGTCTGCGTTGCCGTCGCTCGTGTCACTTGTCAGCAGAGCAGGAGTGAGTGCTGACAACTGACAATGGCATACTTTTTTTTTGTTTCTTTTTTCTTGAAGAAGTTAACGAAGTGTTGTTGAAAAAGTTGCACGTCTTGTCTCAGAGGACGGCAGTTTTGAAACTGTTGCCAAGTGGGGCTTTGAAATACGCACACAATTCGACTTACGGACACTCGAAACAAAAAGTTATGTCCAATATCTCAGGATGCGGACATTTTGCCTACCTTTCTTAAAAAAAATGGAAGAATGCAATTTTTTAAATCGAGCTATTGAAATTTTAAAACTTCAAAATTAATTTTTTACTCTAATGCAGAATCCAAAACAGGCTGGTTTTTTTGCTTCTTTCTGGAGTTTTTCCCATCATCTGTGCACAGTTGAGAAAAACTTGTGCTTGTTCTTCGCCTTTTTCGCTCCTTTTCATGCCAAATTATCAGATTATGTTCGGTTTTCTTCTGCACCGTTATTTTCTGTATTGTGCCTGAGTGAAGCTGAGGAAAATTTTTTTTTTTTTCATTTTTGGGGGACTTCTTCCTAATTTTTGATTAGCAGGAGAACCAATTAAATATATTCCCATTGAAGTCTGATCCGACATGCGGATGTTCCAACACATGTCCAAGCACCACTGTTTTTCTCGTAATCGTGATTGAAACCTGAAAAAAATATAAAAACTAAATTGCTTTGAACGCAGGATTCAGTTTTGAAGCCGGAGCGAGACGATAAAGACGTTCAAAAGGGCGTCTCTGGTGCGTTGCCCGTCGGAGGGGCGACGGATCCCCGACTTCAAAATGATTTCCAAGTCCTTGGCGGCATCGGATCCGGCGGCTTTGGTCAGGTCATCAAAGTAAGGACTGGGAAATTCTTTTGTCGAAGGCGAGGTTTCGTTTTAAATTTTTTTTTCCACCTACTCTCAGGCGAGGAATAAAATCGACGGGAACCTGTATGCCATCAAGATCATAAAGCTGAACACGAAGAGCAAACACCTGAACCGGAAAGTGAGGAAAGAAGTGGAGCTGTTGTCTAAACTCAACCACGAGAATGTCGTGAGGTGATTTTCCCCAAGTTGAAGGGCCTATTCAAGTTTTTAAGCATTTGAAAAAGGCTTGGGGTTTTATTGAAATTTAACATAATTCTTCGTTCATTTGCGATGGTTGATTAATTCCATTATCGATCGCAAAGGTACTACAATTCATGGATCGAAGAGACGTACGTGGAACGAAAGCCTCGTTCGCGAGAGGAGATCCAGACCGACGAAGAAACATCAGCTTCCAGCTTAGCATCGTCTTCTACCAAATCAAAGGTTTGTTATCCATGAGGACGATCTCCGTGAAAAAAAAAGCAACCTAAACTCTTGTTGTCATGCCTCATTTTTTTTGGCAGAAGGATGCGAGTGAGGAAAGCGAGTCATTCATGTCCGATAACCACAGTGAAGAAAGTGTAGAAGAAGAGGACGATGACGAAGACGAAGATGAAGATGATGATGATGAAGAAGATGACGTCGAAGGCAACGATGAAGACTTCGGTTTTGGAACAAGTCGTTCTTTGCTTGGGTACGTTTGATTTATGAATACCAGGATTGTTGTATTCTTGCGTCGGCATATTTTAGTCAAATCAATACTTATAGAAACGAACCTTCTTGTAAAGGTTTTTCAAAGTGTGGTTTTTCCGAGTTGTTTGAGATGAAAGAAAAAAAAGGTAAGAAAGAAACGAACGAAAACGTGATCAAACTCAGGGATTTAAAAGAATACTTTCTACGACAGATTGAGGGATAATTTACTAATTGCATTTTGCTTTTGCAGTATCCAAGTTTCATTCTGCCTATTTTCTTCTCTGAGATGTAAGCCTTTTAAAAATTGATTGCACAACGGAAATTATCCTCTCATTCAGAGTCGAGAAGGACGAGGACTCATCCACTTCGGACGGCGGAGTCGTGTTCGAGGCCGAAGACGCCAACCACAACAACAACAACGAGAAGAACCACAAGGAAAACGGCAAAGAAGACTGTGTCAATGGGACCTGGAAGAAACCACGAGGACCAGGTCCTTGCTTGGAGCAATACCTGTACATCCAGATGGAATTCTGCGACAAAAACACGCTCAGGTTCAGTATAATTATTTTTCGTTTTTATTTCTCGTTTGGAAGTTTTTATTTCGTAATTTTGAAGACACGCGATCGATGGTGGACTGTACTTGGACATGCAGCGAGTTTGGCGGCTGTTTCGACAAGTTGTACTCGGTCTGGACCACATCCATCAACAAGGGATGATCCACAGGGATCTGAAGCCCATCAACGTGTTTCTCGATCACCGTGATAATGTCAAGATTGGTGACTTTGGCCTTGCCACTGTCAATGCTGTCGCCGAGTGAGTAACGGATCCCCGCGTGTACCGACGTATCTCATTTATTTTCTACAAAAAAATGGGCTGTTGCCCAACGCAGATGTGGTCCATAAGCCACATTGTTTCTGGCCAAGGGCTCCATGGAAGAGGTGGGAGAATTCTTGCAGGCCACGCTAGACAATGATTTTTGAGGTTCGAAATGTCCCCCTTTTGAAAAAAAATGTTCAAATTTAATTTATTGCCATGCATTGAATCACAAGCATAGCTTTAGATATTTTTTTTTAGATAAAGCAACATTTTGGGTTTTTTTAACAATCGTTAAATACCAGTTTATACTTTTAATAAAGTAGAATCTCGTTATGAAAAATAATTTCAATTAATTAAGACAAAAAGGTTTTTTGGTCCCTGCCAAATAGCTGCTATGCTACATGAGTTACCATATTCTGAGTTTTTCTGACAGCAGAACTATTTCAGTGGACTCAATGGCTTTGATCTAATGAGATTTTACTTCAGTGGCATCTGCCACCTTGAGAATTGAATGGAAGGGACTGTGGGATGTCTGAAGAGTCTCTTTAGGCCAGATCTGGTCAATGTGCAGATTTTGGCATATTCGTGACCTTAGAATGTGTCAGACAAGGTTGGTTCGAGTTTCGGGCGACACCTGTGCATTCGAAGCAAAAACGTCAGTCTGTTGCTTTGGCCGTCAGAAATTAGATGGAAGCTGTTTTGTCCTTTTAACACGTATATTATACATTTTCATCAGATCAGGTGCAGAATTGCCACCCCGTCTGGCTCAAGTCGTGACGCCCAATCCCGAGGGATCCAGCGAGAACGGTAGCAATAACAATGACATGACCATGCACATCGGCACCCACTTTTACGTGGCGCCGGAAGTGGCCGGCGGAGTCGGTCGTCGCGCGGGAGGTTCCGGTTATGACCAGGTAAGAAAAACATAAATAAAAAGAGAGAGAAAAACGGAAATATAGTGGGCATCCGGAAATGAACTGATTGCTTGCTTTTGACGCGTCTTCGACAGAAAGTGGACATCTATAGCCTCGGGATCATGTTTTTCGAGATGTGTTCCCCGCCGCCGACGACGCAAGCGGAGAGGGCCAAGATCCTCACGGACCTTCGCAACGAACGCATTATTTTGCCGGATTGGTTCCAGTTTCCGAGTGTCGTGTCGCCGTCGCCAATAGTTCTCATTCGGTGAGAAGAAGAAGGAAAGAAAAAAATTTGTTGACGGACTTCTTGTAATGCATCCGAATAACCGGTGCTACATGAACATCAGTCACAAGTACTGTAGTATGTGAGGGTGGGTGCATAAGTTTTGAGACTTTCTGAAATAGATCCAACGGACTTCCAACAATTGAAAAAAAAAATTCGTACTCGCATAGATCCATCATTTGGCAACACTTCGATACTGTTCAATATACTTTCCTTCATGCAATAAATTCAAAAATCAAAACAGTGCCGAAAATCGAGTTCACTGTTTCAATCGTTGGATTGATCGCATGAAGAAATGCATTGAAATCGGCGAAAAGTAAGTTGAACAGCACTGAAGTGTTGCCAAACAATGGGGCTATGCGGATTGAAGTTTATTTTGTAATTTTTTCAAAACTACGTTGAATATATTTCAAAATGTCTCAGAACTGATAAACCAACCATCGTACTTGTCTATGGGGTTTGTGAGATAATTCCTAAACGAAGAATATTTTTCCATTGTTTATTGTTCAACACCGTCGCTTTTTAAGGTGAGGAAAAACATGTGCCATTTTCTAGAAATCCCAGTGAGCACAGAACTAGTGACTTGAAGCTTTTATATAAAAAAAAAGAGATAAACTTGGTAGTATGTTTTTCGTGATTCTTGAAGGTGGTAATATCCTCAGAAACGGGGGAAACTATCAATTTTGGCTGGGTTTTTCTTAAATGCTGTAATGAAGAATTAGTTGCCGAAGGTTTTGCCGAATTGATGTCCCGTCTGCAACCAGTGTGAATAATATACTCGAAACAATTTTATTTTCATTGATCAAATAGCTAGCGCGTAATTTTCTTGATCCCCCTTTTTTTTTTTTGTAGGAGGCTACTGAGCCATTGTCCAAGTGAGCGGCCGTCTTCGAGCGAGCTGTTGAAGTCGAACCTTTTGCCACCGCCGCAGGTGGAAGAAGCGAGACTCAGAGAAATGGTTGCAAGTGCTCTCAACGATCCAACGTCGACTGCTTTCAAGGATATTGTCACACTTTGCTTCCATCAGGTGTGATGATTAAATCCAGTTGGATTTTCGTTATGTCCAACTCAGGTCACGGCTGACTTGGTTTACATTGCGCTGGTTTGAGTTTCATCTGGCTCAGTAACTAATTTCGTTGGTACGGGTTCCGTTATAATTGTGTAAGTCTAGTCAGGATACTGGAAGTCAAGTAAGAATAGTGTAAGTCAAGTCAAGTAAGGTAAGGTCTGTGTCAGTGTAAGTCAAGTCAAGTAAGGTAAAGTCAGTCTCAGTGTAAGTCAAGTCAAGTAAGTGTAAGTAAAGTCAAGGTAGTGTAAGTCAAGTCACATCAAGTTAGTGTAAGTCAAGTCAAGTAAGCTTAGTGTAAGTCAAGTCAAGTAAGCTTAGTGTAAGTCAAGTCAAGTAAGCTTAGTGTAAGTCAAGTCGTGAGGTTAGTGAAAATTAAAACAAGTAAGGTTGATGTGTGTCAAGTCAAGTAAGGTCGGTTTTAGTTTAGTGGAAGGGAACTCAGATTGGGTTCGGTCAGTTTATTTGAGCATATAATAGTTTAGTTGAATTCTTGAATGTCAGTTGGCTCAGTTTTGTTTATGGTCAGTTTGCTAAGTTTAGTCAACAGTGAGTTAGTTTAGTTCTGTCATGAGAATCATTTTAGTTACGTTTGAGTAGATAAGCTTTATATTTTGTTGTGTTTAGGCGGATCAATAACAAAACTGTTATTTTTCTTTTCAGGAAATGAACACTACTGCGAGGACCACGGCCGTGACGTTCGAGCTGGAGGACGCGACGATGAGGCGACGCGGAAGCTCGACAGCGTCAGCAACAACGACGGCCTTGTCGTCGAGTGCCGTGATGCAACAGGAACTCGCTGTTCGCGACTGGATCCGCGACGTCCTCGTGAGCACGTTTCGTCTGCACGGGGCGTCGTCGTTGGGCGCCATGCTCTTGGCGCCGCGCATGGACTCGACGACGACGACGACGACGACGACGACGGCGGCGGCGACGTCCTCGTCTTCCTCGGTCGTGACCATGATGGACCGGGCCGGCGTCCTTGTCGAGTTGCCGCACGACTTGCGGACGCCGTTTGTACGCCACGTTGTGCGCCACGACATGACGCGGCTGAAGCGCTACGTGCTGGGCAAGGTGTATCGCAAGCAGAAGGTGTTTGGGGTGCATCCCAGGGAGCTGGAAGAGTGTGACTTTGACATCGTGTCTCCGCCGGGTACGTCGTGGAAAACGCCCACATTTTAAATTTGTTTGTCTTGTTGTTTGCGAACATCTGGTTTGTGCAAAATTTTCTGTATTATGCACACGGTTTTTTTCTGTGTGCATAATACAGAAAAAAAAATCAAGTGCCTTTTTTTTTTTTTCACGATGGGCTCTGGAAGAGCACCAATTTTTGCCTCAAATGATAATCAGTTGCATGCTTAGTGATTTACCTCTCAAGAACGTCTAAGTTGCTGCTGAATGTCATGCCTTTTGATTGTGCTGAGGATTGTATCCGTGTTTTACACGTGTTTTCGCTCGTATTTGACGTCAACCTTTTTTGAAATTTTTCATTCTGATCCCCGTCGAACTTCTAGGGATTAGCCAAAAGAAAAATTCGAGTACCGAGCGTTATTTTTTTCGGGAGGGGAAGAAAAGAAGAATGTTAGGAAGTTTTCATTGCTGATATTCTGGGCCTTGAATTGCTTCTTGAATGAGTTGACAGGAGCAAGTTCTCATTTACCCAATTATTTTATTCACTTTCTTTCAAAACGCATCAAGTTTTTCAATAAAATAATAGCCAAAAGGCCTCGAGAAAATTCGAGCATTGAAGTTGTTGTCGAGGAGGACTTCGATTTAGGGATGATTTCAATGCATTGTTTCCAAGTTATTTCAAGCAGGGACTTGAAATATCCGACTGAGAGAGTTTGAGTAATCAAAGTTCATCTGTGCTAAAAAAAAAAGAAGAAGAAAAAAATTTGGTGTGAAGTCAGGAACCGAGTTCGTTCGTGTCATGAGAAGCAGTAGCGCTGAACATCTCCTCTTGAGCATTGTGTACATGTATGTATGTATGTATGTATTGTATGTGTGTTTCTGTGTATGACCAACTGCAGGTTGCGGCTTGTTGGCCGATGCGGAGGTTGTGTTTGCCACTTGGCAGGCCCTGAGCGCGCTGCACCGCGACCCGCTGGAGTCGCCCTCGCCGAGACGGTGGGCCATCCACGTGAATCACGCGGCCCTCACCCTGGCTGTCCTTGTAAAGCATGGTGTGCGTGACGGCAAGCACGAGGACATCTTGGCACTCGTAGAAAACATGCGGAACGCGTCCAGACGGGTACTGTACATGTACAGCACCGTGTTTTTCAGTAATCAATGCCTAGTCTCCAACGGAGGCCAGGTTTCATAAAAATAGCTGGTCTCGAAATTGAAAAAAATTCTGATGGAATTTTCTCAATCCAAAATATAATTTACATCAGTGTTCTCCAACCTTTTTGGGCCTGATGGGGACCGGGAAATTTATATCAAATTTTTGGCAGACTGGCAATTTTTCATAAAATTTTTGCTGACTCAAAAAGTGTTGCTTGAAAGACTTTATGGCAGGCATTTAAAAAGTTTCTGCTTTTTTGCAAAAATCAAGTTGGGAACCAATGAAGCATTTAATGTATCCTTGCATGTAATTAACTGTTGAAACCTAATTGCAATGCTTTCAAGCATTCCTGTCTCATTTTCCAAAAAAAAATGTTGCTATCAGAAAGCTTGTTTCATTTTTCACCTGCGTTTTTCTTTTCTTTTTTCTCTTATTCTCTTGGTGGATAGTCTCAAATGTTGAAAATAAGCGCTGGTCTCTGTTTAAAAGCCAGGAAAAATGTTCCCTATCTTAAATAAACATCAGGAGCGTTTATTAGAGAAAATGCACGGTGCTGGGAAAGCTACATGTTTTGAATTGGGTGTTTTTTAATCAAAATTTGACGCACGATGTTAGGAAAAAAAATTGAACAATTTGGAATCGACTTTTGTTGTTGTCTTCGTTGAATAACAGACGTTGGTGGAGGCGTTGACGAATATTGGGCTGAGTGACTCGACGGCCGAGAGCGTGTGCAACATGCTCAGACCCGTGGAGCCCCATCGACTCGACGTCCTGCTCAAGTCATTCGGAAATAACAAGGACGCCCTCAAGCTGGCCAAACTGGCCCTTTCCAGCATTAAAACCGTCGTTTCTTATGCCGAGGCCATGGGAGTGAAAGTAAAGGCTTCTTTCTTGATTTTTTTTTGGTTGGGACTAAAATCGTGACGGTCTTGGTCTTTTTGTTTCGTTCGATTAATAGTTTCCTGTGACGGTGATGCCGTCGATGTTGCAACGGCGACAGGACTTTTCCGGCGTCATGTTCCAGTTTTTGTGTCAGTCGTGGCCCGGGTCTGGAAAGGGGCCCAAGGCCAAGGCAGCAGCCGGGCAGCCAGCCTGGAGCATCGTGGCGGCTGGTGGACGTTACACTGCGCTCATTCACCGAATGAGGTGCGTTTTTGAACATGAGCAAAAACTTTTCTAGAGGCAAGGGGGTTTGAAAGGCTAAACATAATTTTATTACTGTTTTTTATTTAAAGTCTGCGATTATTAATTTTTATTGTCACTATAAGAAACGTGGGAATATGCCGAATGAAGACCCTTTTTTTTCCTTTTAAAATCTGTGTGCGTGTTATTTTCCAATTTTTCAGTGAGCTGTTGTGAAGTTATATGAGATTTTCATAAATTAGCAGAGGAAATTCTTGTCATTTTTCTCGGCATATTCGAATGTTGAACAATTTTCCGCGTACGTTCCTAGACGAAAAAAAAAAAATTTGTCCTTTTCATGCACAGTGACTTTTAAAGAGCCTTGGCATGTTTATTATTCTGTTTTGATTTGTATTGATATGTATTATCTCCGAGAAAAAGCGATGATAGGAGGTTAGTAATAAAATGCTTAGTGCTACCGTTGCTGGCATTATCTGCTGTCATGCGTAAATGTCCGGGAACTAAGATGAAAAACTGTGGAGGAAATGTTTGTATACAGAGTGAATAATTTCTAAATTCAACTGCGAAGATTTCTCATTTCTTTGAGAAAGGAAGCAAGAATTATTACGTACGGTATTTGAAAATTTGTTTGTTTGTTGAATAATTCCCAGATTGGCGTTTGAGCCGCTCAAGGGACCCATTGTGGAGCCCGTCCCGGATGGCGTTGGCGTCAGTATTTCAGTGGACAAGTTGTTGTCGATGGCTGGACCGCTTCCGGCACTGGCGCCGCGCGTGGCGCCCGCTGGTGTGGACGCCGTGATCTGCGCGGTTGGAGGTAGCAGCATCAGCAGCAGTAGTGGTAGTCAGCCGAACCGATCCTCGGACGACGACGGCCTGCCGCGGAAAATGCTCGAGGTTGCCTGTGGGCTCTGGGCCCAAGGGACCCGCGTGGACATTCATTACGACGTGACTAAAGTGACTAAGCAACTTGATTTTTTTGACAACTTATTTTAGAACGAAAATGTGTTTGTTCTTGTGTATGTGTGCAATTTCTGTAATGCTGTTGGATTTCTCTTGGGGGTGGGGAAAGGATTTGGAAGCGCTGCAACAGGCGTGTTTGGAACGTGGCGTCCCTTGTCTGTTGGTTCTCAAGAGAAACGAGGAGCCTGCTCTTCGCGTGAACAACGGCCGCAAGTGAGTGCTGCTGGACGAGAGGTTTTATCTTTTATTTGAATATTCCGATTCACTCGTGGAAAATAATAAAGGCAAATAAAAAATTATATCTACGTAATGAAAGTTAATTCCAAGGGTTTTCGCAATTAATCGATTATACATTCCGCCACTTCTCTTTGATAGCCGCCACTTGGGATGCGAATGTGGCGGCTGTTGATGAAAATGACGGAATTACCTTGTAAGACCTGGATGCAATTCTTGGAATTTATTGGAATTCTTCGGCACCAGAAAAGAAATTCAGCCCTGTTTGACATACAGTATCATTTGTAATTTCACTCTCGCAGCTTTCTGATCTTCACTCGGAAAGGATGAGGATCGCGTTTCGCAGATGATTTTTTGGTGAAGCCCAGCTCCTCCTTCATGCAGAGTTCTTGAAATTGACGTGTCATTAATTCCAATAAGGGTTGTCGCAATTATTTGATTAATTATTAATTCCCCACTTTCTTCAACAGCCGCCACTTGGTATGAGAATGTGGCGGCTGTTGATGGAAATGACTTGGAAGACCTGGAGGTTACCTTTGAAATTATTGCCGTGTCGATTTCAAAACTTCTGAAAGAGAACCTGTGCCACACCGAAAAATCTGCGAGATTGGCTCCTCGTGTTTTATGGGAAGATCAGAAAGCTGCCAAAGGTGACTTTAGCAACAAACAAACAAAATCACAAAAAAAAAAATGTGTCGAACAGGGCTGAATTTTTGCTTCCTGGTGCCAAAGAATGTTTTTCGTGAACTAAAACTGGTTCTCAGTTCAATCGTGTGCCATGTCAGTGTCTATCTCCAGAATTTTTATTATAACCCCGTGTAGAGTTGAAATTGGCGGAAATTGAGACGGTCCTTGTAATTGACATCAAAAATTCAAAATACTCGCGAATTTCCTGTCCAAATGATGTTTTCCTCCTCTAGGTACGTTGAGAAACGTGTCCAAGAGCCCAAATCAATCTACGACGCAGTCAACGAAGCCTTGTACAGCTGGAATCAAATGAGTGGAGGCGCCTCAGGAGTGGGAGGCGGCGGCGGAGGCGGAGGAGGAGGAACAAGCGGTGGTCCTTCAACTGCCGGCGGTGGAGACTCGTCATATCCGTACGCTGTGGCGTCGTCCTCTTTTCCGAGCTCAGTGTCTATAGGACCTGGGATTTCAGCGGGAGGAGGAGGAGGAGTGAGTGGTATCACGAGCGGTAACGTGGGCACCAGCGAAGGGACCAGCTTTGGCTCCAAGGGCCGGTCTGAAAGCATGTCCCGCGTCGGAGACGGTGGGAATAATCCGTCCTTGTCTGAAAGGAGCCACGCCGGCTCAAACCTCTCGATTCACTTCATCTTTGGCGACAAGAAGCCGAAGACCTTTGTGAAGAAGGTGGCTGAAAATCATGTGCGTGAGGAGAAGAAGAAGAAGAAAACGAACACATTTTTTTCATGAGTTGCTTCTAGTCATGTGTATATTTTTTTAAATGAGATTCAAGTATTTTGGCGGAGGGAAAAATTAGCAAGTCATTGATGTACATTTGTATCATGATGAGGTTCCTATATTCGACAAAATGCGCTAAATTCGTGAGAGGACTTGAATTAATAACTTTAATGGACTTCGCCGGAATCTGCGACCATTCATATGCAGTCGATGATGATTTCATTGCTCAATATTTTGCTGACGGCTCGTGCAGATTTCGGCGAAAATTGCATCTGTGCTGGAGAAGCTGAATCCGCGGATAAAGAACGTGCACTGCTTGGGCCTGGACGTGCGAAAAGATGTTTTAGACACGCTTGTGACGCAGTTGGGAATGTTCTGCTCAGCGGACGAGAGTCTGTGGTATCACGAGCGGTAACGTGGGCACCAGCGAAGGGACCAGCTTTGGCTCCAAGGGCCGGTCTGAAAGCATGTCCCGCGTCGGAGACGGTGGGAATAATCCGTCCTTGTCTGAAAGGAGCCACGCTGGCTCAAACCTCTCGATTCACTTCATCTTTGGCGACAAGAAGCCGAAGACCTTTGTGAAGAAGGTGGCTGAAAATCATGTGCGTGAGGAGGAGAAGAAGAAGAAAACGAACACACTTTTTCCCATGAGTTTCTTCTAGTCATGTGTTTTTTTTTAGAATTAGATTTAAGGATTTTGGATGAGGGAAAAATTAGCAAGTCATTGATGTACATTTGTATGATGATGAGGTTCCTATATTCGACAAAATGCGCTAAATTCGTTAGAGGACTTGAATTAATTAGTTTATTTGACTTGGCTGGAATCTGCGACCATTCATATGCAGTCGATGATGATTTCATTGCTCAATATTTTGCTGACGGATATTTTGCTGCAGATTTCGGCGAAAATCCGTAGACACGACCTCTTCGACTTAGGCGCCTATTTCTTGCACGTGACGAACCCGGACCTGCACGCTTTTCTACAAAATCTGTGCGAACACTGCGTCAACCCTTACAAGACGAGTCGCCTGCTCTCAGAAATTCGGCTTGCATTCCATAATGTGGCAGACAGGTATTTTTTTTTCTTTTATGTTCCGAGTCTTCTGGATACGATTTCTCTTTTTTTTGAAGTTGTATATGTGCACCAAAAAAATGAGGAAAAAAGTTCTATGTATCGATCTTTCCTACAATGAATTTCGAGAATTTGTACCTCTTACCAACGTCATTGTGAGAAATGTGTATAAATCAACGTTTTTGTAATTTTTCAGAGAAAAAAAAATCTCAATTTGAATGAAATGCCTATTTAATCAGTGCAGTGATTGTTTTCTTAAACTGGGTAAGGAATAACACACTTGAATAAAAATACGCAACGATATATTTTGTGGCAGATCTTTTCTAGTCAAATCAATAAAGTAAATATTATAGAAGCATTGCTAAACTGACGCAAGGCCTCCTGAGAACAATTGCAATGCAGGTTAACATGCTATAGCATAAAAATGTCAAGAGTGCAAAATTCTCTGAATATTGTTTGCCAAGTATTCAATTAAGCTCATCGAGAAGACGAAAGAATTATATTCCCATGGGATTTATACTGTACTCCAAATGAATTCTCTTGATCATGATGCAAATTTTTTTTATATGCAGGCATCAACGATTCAGGAAGGTTCTCTCTGACGTGCTGTCCAAGTTTGTGGACGTGAAACAAGAGCGCAAACCTGGAGTCGTCATTGTCTATTCCATTCCAGATGACGTGTTCAGGGTCTTCCTGTGATTCTTCCCTCAATTGTTGGCTTTATCGTGTTTCCTGCTGCAAGAAGCCGTTATTTTGAGGAAACGTTTTGGCGTATTTTTTTTCTGTGCAATATGAGTATGCCCTTGCGGACCAGACATTGCGTAAACGGATGCGCGGAATCACTCCGGAGCTACGAAGAGACTGATCTTCAACCTTGTGAAGTGCCTTTTTTTTTTAATACTGCGAAAGCGTGGATAAGTATTTTTTTCTTGTTGAACCAATGGGAGAAAAGTTTATCTGACTGGTTCTTGGTCCGGAAAGGATACCGTGTTGCATTCTTATGCACGAGTCGAACTCGGTTTTTGTGATGCATCATTTTTATTATTATTTTTCATTAAAAGTTACCAAAAAAAGTGAAATCGCGAGAAGAAAAAAACAGGTGGATGCTAGTGGAAAGCCCATGTGGCAATGAATAAGTATTGTTCGCACGTGTCGGCGTTCTGGTGGGGCTTTTCGTTATCGACTCTCATTGTTCCTGGCTCGTGGGCCACACTTTTGAGTGGCAATGAAACTGTGGATCCTGGATCAGTGCTTGCTCTTCCAGGTGAGTCATTTCCATGAAACTCTGTGCACAAGATTCTGGTTGGTATTTTCGGAAGCCTCAGTTGTTTTTATGTTGCTCACAAGCCTTCTTGAGAGGCGATTTCCCGAAATTATCTGGTGAGATGGCTTGAAAAATTGGGATTCTTCTTGGTCCATCCTATGTAATGTATATACATTTATATTAGTGAGGCATGAGGTAATTTTTAACCCATTGTTAGTGACTCAGAAACTACAATATCTCGATAAAGAGGACGCTCAACTTTGAATTTATGCATGTGTTGAGCTTGAGTTCAACTGATTTTCAATTGTTTCCATTGGAAATAAGATTTTCTTTTAAAATTGGTCCAAAAGTTTCCACTATAATCAAGTTTAATGCGCACCTAAACGTTCAAAACTTTTTGAAAAATCTATACACACTTGCAATGCCAACCCCTTTTTTCCTCTCAGTTGTAAGAAAATGGTGCTTGTGGTGCTTGAATAAATAAGTATAATATTAATATGACAACTAAACTGTAATAATAATCGGTACTTTCCTTTTATCTCTGTACCTACTTTCCTGAAATCTCTGTACCTTTCCTCTGACCAATTTAACCTGACCTAACCTAACTTCACCTAACCGCCTCCCAAAATCAGTTTCAACTTTCTTTGGGTTTCTGCTGAAACTGATTTTGGGAGGCGGTTAGGTAAAGTTATGTTAGGTCAGGTTATGTTAATTGAAATATAATTGTAACTAACATAACCTGACCTAACCTAACTTTACCTAACCACCTCCCAAAATCAGTTTCAGCAGAATGCAGAAAAATAAAATTTGCAGTTTCTGGTAGGTCGTCATGATTATGAACTCGTCCTAAAGATTTGCCTGGATGGTAGTGGGGTCTAGGAATCAGGAACAGAGATAACAGGAAAGTAAATAATAATCAATAGTAATATTTAATTGTAGTATTCAATGGTAATATTTAATTGTAGTATTCAATGGTAATATTTAATCATAATATTCAATGGTAATATTTAATAATAATAAGCCAAAGCTGCTTGATAGAACCACATTGGGCCACAGACTTTCTGGTCTTATTAAGTAGATATTCCCATTAAGTGAACACCCCCAATTTTATGCCACAATGCTGTCACAGCATTGTGACACAGTTGTGGCTCATTCACACAGATTGTGTGATTTTTTTTGGTCCAATGGAGTAGAGTTTTGGTTTAAATAAGGGACTGAAATTTCCTTTATGTTGAGGGGTTTGTTTCTGTCTTGGACAATTTGATCCATATAACTGGCTGGTCCCATAAACGGGTGGTCCAACTAACCAGCTTAGACTTTTATTGATGATAACAATATTTAATGATAATAATATTTAATGATAATAATATTTAATGATGAGAATAATATTTCTAGGCAGATATTGTGTAACAAATCCGATGGAATCTCATATTCTATCAGCAAAAAAGAACCATGCAATATCAAAGAGAAATTTCACAGGATAAAAAAAAAAAATTTTTATACTGTACGGTGGAACAATTGATAGTCTCGATACGTGAGATGGTGATTATCCAAGTGTAAATTCATTCGCCATTGGGAGAGGCATTCTCCTCCTCGTGATGTCGTTGTTGTTGTTGGGCGTCATCTGGCGGCGGTTCCGGAGGCACTGCGGTGTACCTGAACCCAACCTGGATGATCTTCCGCACGAGCCGCTTGAGCTGCTTCTCTTTCTGCTGGGCCTCGCTGAGATGGGCCTCAGTGGCCTGATTGCGGGACTCGAGGGCGGCGACGGCGTCCCTGACGGCGTCTGCAACGGGCTTGAGAGCCAGGCCCGACGTGACGAGTGTCGCCATCATGGCTGCGACAAACCGAATGATCTGCACAAAGCCGTTATTGTCGCCGCCGCTGGAATTTAGGACGGACACGAGCCGATGCCACGATGACGCCGACGACGAAGAGTTGTTGTCGTCGTCGTCGTCGTCGTCACCGCCGCCGAGGGACGCCGTTGCGAAAAGCGAGTCGAGGTCCACGTGCACGTACAGAGGAACGTCTAGTCCGAGTCCGTCTTTTTCTCCCATCGGCACGTTGATCTCGATGGAGAAGATTTCCCGATGCGTCGTGTTGTTGTTGCCGCCGCCGTGATGATTGATGACGGCGTCCTTGTGAACGGCGGTTGTGAGGATGTGCCAGAGGAGGCGGAAGATTCCCAAGAAGCACTTGATGACGTCCCACAGCTTCGCAGGGTGTTCTGTGCTGTTTTCTTTGTGATGTTCTCCAGTGGCCAGCAGTTCTTGCTCGTGTTCCACTCCTTCGTGATGGTCTTGATCATCATCATCATGATTATTATTCACCGACGAAGATGATGGAGAAACGACAAAGTCGTCGTGTGATCGTCGCTGTTGCGGCTGATGATGACAGCAACACGCTGATGAAGGCATTGAAGGTTGCAAGTGGAACAAGACGCAAGGGATGAAGATTAGGAAACTGGCGACTTGGAGCCATTTTATCGAAGGGTTGAGTCCGTAGGCAGAAAAGCCAGATGGCATGATGATGAGCCATGCAAGTGATGAAGGTTAAGGAGAGATTGCCGAGAAAATGTTGTTTTTTTTTTCTTTGCTGACCAGCCAGGAACAGGAACAAATCGATTCTTCCTTTTCGTTTTCCAAGTGAAAATATTGTAGCTGGAGTCGAATAATGATGGTGGAAAATGACAGTTTTTTTCTTTTCTTTGCAGAATCGCTGGACGAGTCATCACGTCGTTTCATTCCTTTCAATGAGTGGGACGCTGTTGTTCAAACAACCGTTGGGAAGGAACTGCGGGGCTAGTAAGTTATTTTCGCGAATTTTGATTACAGTAACATCGCATTACAACAATTAACATCACAACACACAATTTTAAATTATTGCTTTTCTTCCAGAAATCATTTGGTATACTTTCTGCATGTAGATTATATAGTATATTCGACCAAAAATAGGTTTTTCAGTCCAAGTTAAGTGTGCAACATTTTCGTTTATTTTATGTAAATATTGAAAATAATTTCTAAACTGTGTTGTACCTCTGTGTACTAAAGTAAAACCTTTTTAAAAATTTCTTTTCAGTTTAACAAGCTTTTTCACAAGTCCCAGCAGAAAGCCCATCATCCTAGAGTACATATAAAACTAATCTTTATAACAAACTTTCAAATTCCAGCGTGACAAGCTTTTTTGAGGAATTTTTGATGGATTCTCCAGGTAGAAATTTCCTGACCAAGCCAGACCACATTCTAAAATTTTCTGATCCCAAATTTGATTGACTGGTTCTTATTGTAGCATGGATGGAAGTTGTAGTCAATGACAAACATGCTTCCAATTGGTTCCATGTCCCAGAATGAAGAGACTGGTGCAATTGATGGAATGCATAATTGAAGTATATTTTTGTTTTTTGAAGATCACTCCATTTTTCAAACTATAATAAAAAAAATCTAAAAATACCAGAAAAGCAATAAGATCTGATAGATTATAGTCAGGTCTGATGTGACAATGTTTTTCAGTCATCAGTTTTTGAAAATATTATGAAGCAAATTATTATAACAAATTTTCTATCCTGAAGTCCCCAAAAGGTTGTTGTAACAAGATTTTACTGTATTTCTAAAGAAAAAAAAAAAGAGCACGTGAAAAATTAAATTGGATTGCAATTCTCAACAGTGTGGACATGACGCTACATCTAGCGGAGGTGAAGGGCAACTTTGCTCTGCACACGTTCCTCGTTGAGGTGTTCTGCTCGGAAGTGTGTCAGTCGCTCAACTGCACCAGTCTGTCCAGTTGCCAGTTGGCGCCGGATGCCAATGAAACGACGGCCGTCTACAGGATCCCCGGAGAGACGTCCCTGTCCTCGTGCGGAGCGGCGTCGTGTTCGTCGACGGTCGTTGTTCCGATCCCGCTGCGGAGCCGGTCGCAGTATTGTTGCTCTCGCGTGAGTTTTCGGCGTGCAAATTTTGGAAAAAATTGCGCGAAAATCTTATTTCTTGTTGATTTATATAGTTGAACCTCCTTGTGTCGAAAATTATTTTTTTTTAATTTCCTCTCATCTGAATTTCTTTGGAAGCAACCGACCTGTAAAGCAAAAGATTTCCCTTTCAAACCTCCATATGTCGAATTTTCTGTTTGGCTTTCTCTGCAGGCTATCATTTATTTTGTTGGTACATGAAAGAGAAAAAATATTTTAAAAAAACCTAAGTTGATGTGCTTTGGAAGGAAGTGGAAGATTAATTGGGCTAATGAAGCCTTGCCTCTTCTATATAAGTTCGACATAATCCTGTCAACACATTATTTAAGAAGAAGCAATTTAATGCCCAGAATTTCACCATTTACAATTGCCTGTAAATCTTTCTTGCATTTTTCCCTCAACAAAAATGCTTCTTTTTTTTCTTTTCCCGACTCGAAAGAGATTTGACGTATCATTTCCTTTTGCTATTCGTCCGTCGAACCAATAACAGTTGAAGCCGATTGCTCCGCATTTGTGTCCCGGAAAGGACCTGTTTAACGGGTGCTGGATCCCCAAGTCCTACAGTACGGTGTCAGTGTCGAGTCTGCAAGAAGAAGAAGAAGAAGGAGATGGTGATGGCAGTGGACTGACTATCCGACGGCGGGACAGTTTATCATTTCTGGACTCTCGCCTGTTTGCCGTCCTTTTGCTCGTCGCAGTGGTGACTCTTTTGAGTCTTCTCGTCCTCTTGGTCAGACTGCGATACTTGGACCGACGCCGTTTCGCTGCCGATGGTAATGCCTTCATTTTCTGTGCAGCTTTTTGATTCTAATCACTGCGTTTTTGATTAGTTTTTTTTTTAAAATAAGGGTGATGTTGAATTTTGTCAAACTTCGAAATTGTATCCCGTTTTTTTTTTTAGTTTTGAAAGCGTGAGTTTTCATTTTGTGCTTTCTGCGATGCGCTGTGCAAAAATGCTGTTGATTTCGCGGAGGAATAATTGAACTGTTTTTTTTTTATTCAGGTAGAATCACGACGGCGAGATTCAACTTTATTTTGTCGAATTCTTTTTTTTTGCAGGCATTTAAATTGAAATTAGAAGAAAATCTTCTACGTGGCAATATTTCAAACGTGAAGAATAATTTCCTTTGACGGACGTGTTTTTATCTATATCAGCAATTATTGTTTTCGTTTCGCCTCTCGTGAAGGTTTTTCCAGAAGTCTGTTTTCCTAAACATTGTCTGAAGAAAAGACTCTCTCATTTTTTTTCTGTCAGTTTCCACGTGGAGATATTTTAAATGAGTGCAACGTTTGCATTCGTAAGTTCATTTTTATTTTCGTATTTTATTTTTTTCAGGGAAAAAGGTCGGCGGCGAGGGGACGCCTCGGTATGCGGTGCCCATGCTTCCCATGGGCGCCGCCGACGCCGAGGCCTGTGGCCTGCAGCTGACCCGCAAGGCCCGCGTACTCGTCGTCTACTACCCGGACTGCGGCCAATTGCTGGACGCCGTGGCGGCGCTCGTGCGCGTCTTGGAAGACGCTCATTGTGACGTGACGGACATGTGCGGCGGACTCGAGCCGGTCACCAAGGAGACGGTCAGACGGCTGATGCTCAGTCCCGACGTGTTTGTCGTGTCGATTCCGTCGCGGATTGGGAAAATGGCGGCGGACGTTTACTTCGATACGACGGCGGAAGGAGGAGGAGGAGGAGGAGGGTTGCTGAGTGAGGGAAACGGCGGTGTTTCCGCGACGGCTCTGTCCAAGTATCCCGGCAGGATCGTGAAGCCAGACGAGCCGAGGGACGCCTCTTTCGAGCTCTTTTACGAGTTTCTGTTTCACGCGGCGTCTCTGCGGTACAAGACGCACCGAGTGGCGGTTGTGGGGTAAGATGATGACGATGATGATGTTTAATACCGGTACTTAATGATTTTGCAATTATGTTTGAGGACTTTCATAACTAGGCCTCATGGTTTTTTCTTTTTTTATAATAGAATTACACGCTGCGTAGCGTTCATTTCATGAAACTTTTTCGCATGAAAAAATTTTTATGAACTTTATTGCCTTTATGAAGGGCGTCCTAGAAGAAGTTGGAATTTTGCCAATCATTATGAAAAATTGGCTGCTATATTTCCGGGTTTTACTCATTATTTTAATTATTTTGCATCTTAATTATTTTGATAATTGGAATCAATGAAAATTATGCAACTACTGTATTGTATTTGAGAAATGTATTTACTGGAAGAAAAGTTCCCAAATTACACTGTTTGAAAATGTGAACTTCAAAGCTTTTGAAGTTTATCCTGTGAGTTCGGGGCACTTATTAAAGTCCCTTGCCATCTAATTGATATCTGTTCGGCTCTGAAGAATAAGGAGTTATTATTGTAGATGGTTTTTTCTTGCGTTCAAAAAGTTTTTCAAAAAACTTGCTTTGCAGTAAGACATTTATGGCTTTTGATACAACATAAGTCCAGTGCAATGATAAAATGGGTTAAGTATGGGTAGATGTCGCTGTTTATCGCATTTGCATGGTACTTTTAAATTCAGAGCCATCCGACGTTTTGTCGGCGCATTTGCCCTTTTTTCAATGTTGCGTAATTGATAAATCGGTGTTTGAAATTTGCGGCGATTAGGTTGGAGTCTGGCTGGAAAGAAGAGCATTTGGGTTACGTCCTTGGGCCAGTGGACAGATGGACGAACTTCGGGTTGCCGAATGAGGTTCAGCCATTGCTACGCTGGCTGCATGGGTGAGAATATATTTGATTGGTTAATTTAATTATCGTCGTTTAGGTACTTTTCCTTCTTCCTGAAAAATCACTTCGTTATGATGGAATATTATCATTTTAATGCAGTAATGGCCAGTCTTTGTTTCCTGGAATCTAAGGTGGGTGTCGCCAGAAACTATAGTCATGTGGTGGAAAATACTACTGGAACAAAGCCTGAAATTGACCTAATTTGATACAATCTAGCACATAATGGGACTTTGAGCTACCATGGTCGTTCTTCTTGTCAGTGAAGTTATTTTTCGGGGTATCGAGAATTGAGTGACTCATGCGCAGGCGACATCTGTAAACTCCCCAGAAACAATGTTGGAATGGCAGTGTGTAGATTTCGCCTGTGTTTGTTTCCATCAGATTGCAGAATGCTGGTGGATTCTCCATCAGTCGAATCTTTCCGTTTCATGAAATTTTTCTAATTCAAGTTTTTACTGAATACTCTCGGAAAAAATGTATTGGAAACCTTCCTGACTTAGAAGTTTTCCACCTCATACCTCCATAATTTAAATTTTCTGATGGCCTTTTGGCTAATATTTTATTGACAACAGGAAAGCAGTAAATTATAACTTCACCTGTTTTTGAAGAAAAAATTGTAAAAGGCAAATTGGGCAGATGAACCTTAGCCTCAGGAAGTTCAGCATCGTCCTGTCAACTGATATAAAGCAAAATAAGGTTTTAATTGAAGAGTTTCAAATGTACATGAGCACTAAAGCATTTGTAAGAATTCAGGCAACACCTGTTGGAGTAAAAAAAAGAAATGGCATGGTCTGGGTTGTCAATCTCGAATGAAATGAATGAACCTGTTTGTTTTTGTTTCCATTTGCTGTATGCGTGTGTGACAATCACGAAGGTGATTGTCTCTTTTTCCTTGTGCTGTACTGCATGTAACGAAGATGAATTGCATGCCGTCAGTTTTTTTTTTTTTTTTTTTTCCGTGAAGGAAACAATTTTGATGTAATGCTTTGGTTTTGGTTTTTTTTCTTGATTACTCACTGGCAATGGGTCTTGGTCTTTCTTCCTTTCTTTCCCTGTGACGAATCGGGCTGTGTTAAAAAAAAAAAAAAATAATAATTAGTCTGGAGAAGCACATGGACGTGCCGGTGAAGGGCGGACTGGAGCGGGACCTGGAGAAAAAGCTGGACTCGTTGACCCGGTTTGTGTCGACCGACGACTCGTATCAGTTCCGTCACGTGCTCGTCTACGACCCCTTGTTGCGGTGATTGATTGATTGATTGATGGATTGATTGATTGATTGACTGACTGACTCGAGGACTGAATCTTGTTGTTGTTGACTTGGAATGTGTATTACTGTATGGTGGGCATCTCTTTTTTTATTTCTTGTGGAAAATTCCTTTCTTTTTTTTTTACCTCGTTTATTTCGTTTTTTAGTTGTATACGGTAATTTTTTTATGTTACTTTGCAGTGGGTCCCCACGTGACGAAACATAATATGTGATCCAGAGAGGGCGGTTTTTGTTGTGCGAATTCAAATCCCAGATCTTTTTTTTTTTTTCATAAAGAAATTGGTTTAATACTAGGTGCAACTCGCAGAAACGTGTAAATTGGCAAAGGATGATCTTAAAAGATCCTCAAACTTTTGCAAAGAAATGGGTCACGAAAGAAGAATTTTCGAAATTAAAGGACGAATTATTCAATTTTATTTTATTTTAATTTTTTTTTTTAAACGAAATTTAAAAAATAATTCTGGGTACTTTTCGGCCTTCATTTGCAATATGTTTCTTTTAACTTGGCAAACATTTTTAATCATTGTATTTGCTGGAGTTTATCTTGATTTTTGTCAGGAAAAAATTTTTGTGTGTGAAACCACTTCGTTAAATGTGAGTTGGTTCATTTTTAGTCAAAGTCGGAGTTTTTTTATGCGCGAAATTTTCATTGCCTCAATTTTTCGTTATGCGGGGACTCACAGTGATTTTGTATTCATTCATTTGTTCAATTATTTTTTTTGTTTGTTTCGGGGGTCACGGGAAGACGGGACGACAAATGCGAAATGCTCAATTGACGTGTTTTCTGCGTTGACGTGGTGTATGTTGGTTTGAATTTCGGGAAAGTGACTTTTCTACGCGAATTTCATTCACACTGGATATTTATAGTTATCTCACGCGGAAAATTGCAGAGCAAACATCTTAACCACTGTAAATAGGAAAAGCAAGAAGGAAATTCATACAGTTCGCAACTTCGTACGCATTCATTTTGGAAACGAGAATTTCACTCATTAAGAAAAATCCAAGTTTTAGCAAGAAGGTTCGTGTCATTTGAGCTCAGGGATTCTTGAGGAAAAAAGATTGTAGTTGGCATTTTTCTGCACGTGTTCAAAAATAATACTCCAAGTTGATACTCAGCGATAGATTCTGTCTATCTCTGTGTCAACATTGTCAACACACTGCTACGAGGAGTGTTTTCAGTTTTGGTAGATGTCACTGTCAGCTGTAATGGTGTTTCAATTTTGCTTTGTGTCCTGGTACAACTTGCTCCCCGAGATGCGGACGTACTTGGTGCATCTAGAGTGTCTCTAAGTTGAAATGTCCATAAGTTGAGTCTCATTTTCCCTTAGACTTACATCATATAATTTTTTATTGGTGTTTTATCTACAAAATACTCATCATAATTCCATGAAAATGAAAATTGTATCCCAATTTAAACTAATCCCAATCAATGTATTTCAACACAATATGGGCATTTGGGGAATTGAATACTGATACAGTACCTCTGTACACTATTTAGAAATGTTGGCATTCTCTGTAAAAATAATATTCAAGTGAAAAAGAGTGTAGGAAGTCCCTCTATGATGGAGGAAATTTCTTTTAATCAGCTAAATGGATGGTAAATAGGTGAGAGAAATGCCCAAGAACTTTTCTTAAATCAATTTTAGGGTTGGAAATATCTGTTTCTTGTAATTTGGCCTGAAATGTATTTGCAATTTTATGAAAAAAATGTTCCTATGTTGAGTCAGTGTCCTCATGTTGGGCCTTATTTATTAATTATTTGTATAAAAAAAATGGCAGTACGTATTTCAAGTCTTTTTCCAGATTTTAGGAAGCACTTTTGAGTTATTTAGTGCCTCTGTGTGCCGTAAGTCAAATTGTCCGCATGTCGGGGCCCCACTGCGTGTTAGAATACCGGACTTTATGTGTTGGAATCATATTGAATCGCAAACTTCAATGTGTTTAACAATTTTAGAGTGAGCAATAATTTGATTCTTCTATGTTTATCAAAAATTGTAATACACAACCTGACTTTGCAATTATAACTGGATTGGCACAGGACTTTTTTGGACACTTGGATTATTTGCAAAATGCATTCAGCTCTGTCATATTCCCCCTGAAATGGAGAAAATCAGCACAGTTGTGTCAGAATATGTAGTACATTATATGTATCCGATGTTCAGGAATAATTATTGGGAGAAATTCCTGTTTTAAAACGGGTGTCAGTCGTAATTTTGGATGAATGTGATGTGTATGTATACTGAAGATGTTGTTATTGAAAGCCCATGATGTTGATGATGATGATGATGTTTATGTTTGTGCATATACAACAGACTGAATGGCTTGTTTTGAAACCCTTACCTTTTTTTCCTTCTTGTTTGAGGGCATTTGAGTACAGAAATGAAAGCGCATGCGTTTTTCTTTTCTTTTACTATTTCTTGCGACTTTTCAATTTTTCCTCTGCATTTATTTATTTTTTCTTTGTTGGAAAACCTTGAAAACACCTGTAACTCCCTTTTTCCACTGATACCTGCATTTCATTTCAACCAAAGGTCAGTGAAATGTCCCCAGGCTGCCAAGGCTCAAGTCAGGAAAAATCCAGGTGCAGAAAATCCCATTGTCTCAAAAATTCCCTAATGTTAATCCTAAGCTGGGAATGCATGAAAAAATGCCAACCAGGTTCAAAAATCAGATTTTTAAAATTTTCAAAGCTAATGGGGACAAAATCTGGCAAAAATATCCCAACTTTATGGTTAGCATTACTGTGAACGGGTTTCAAACATTATTTTCTAAATGATTATCATTTGTGGTTCAGGTGTTTCTTATTCATATGCATGTGGAAAAGTGAAAAAAAAAAAAATTATGAAGACTCTTTATTTTACTGGGCATTTGTCATTAGCTCCTTTATAATATGATTATTTATGATGAAGATGTCCTTTATCTTAGTGCTGCTGTCTTATGGGGACCTTGAATCAAGCGTCTTTTCATTGATGACTTTTGAGACAAGCTTTTGGTTGAATATCACGTGATGGGCTCGTGATTGTCGCCATATAATAATAATCAGACCTGCTTATCTTTCATCATATCACGGGCAAGACAGTGAATCCATTCCTGGATGAGGACGACTTTGACTCACTTGAACCTTTTACGGTGTTCCACAGTATATAGTATGTTCTTACTTTCAGCTTAGGTTTGTTTGAGTCAGTGGTGTGAATATAAGTACAACAGTCAAAAAAGTGAAGTACACTTGAACCTCCACAAGTCCATGAGTATCTTCTTTGAAGTCCCTGTGTGAATTAATGTTGAGAAATAATTATTGTATTAAAATTCTCCCTGAATCAAAGCCTTTCCTCCTCAAAACTTCAAAAAATTTAGGGGGCCATTTTCGCTATTAATTTATTGATACAGGAAATAGAAATGCAATGAAAAATGGAACCTGATGTGCTTTGAAAGGAAATGAAGGACTATTATTGGGTAACTCAACAGTTGCATTTTCAAGTTCAGCATCCTGTCAACTCATTTAACCCGTGTGCTGCAAAGCCAGGATATTTTTGGCAAAATTTTGTGTCACCAAACAGCTTGAAAATCCCACTTTTTTTTTCAAGCCTAAGTTGAGAATTATTCCAATATTGTTTTCAAATCTTACAGTCAATTTTGAATGAAAAAAATCCCTCACTGGGTGGTTTTTTCCTGGCATAGGATCAGCATGGAAGATTCCTGAAAACAATAGAAAATTTGCCCCCCAGATTTTCCAGCCTTCCCAACCTGGTTACATTTCAGTGACCTTGGGTCAAACTGAAATGCGTGCCCCCCAAAAATATTGAAACTTTACTGTGCAAATGAAAATAACCATCTGCTGTCCAAAGGTTGAAAAGGAATTGATTGCCCAGAATGTCTCCAATCACAAAATTCTGTAATTATTCTTTCTTACCCCGAACAAAAATGCCTATCCCTAATTAAATGGTCTGTTAAAGTTTGACTTGAAGAGGTTTGACTGTATATAAATTTACCGCATTTACTCAAGTAATATAAGACACACATCAGGGTTTCTCAGCCAAGAATTTAATAAAGTTGTATTATCATGAATTAAGATGCTCACCTCATTTTTATTCAATTTAACACTGCAAGATTTCAAAAACAAGAATACACAAATTTGAATTTCGGCCTGAATTCAAGTAATTTTCATTTTTTTTGGAGATTGGTCCAAAGTTCCTCATTATCAAATCAAAAATGAAGCAAATATATAAATAACTTCTGAAACTTTTTGGAAAGTGCATATAATGTACATCCACTTTTGAGTTTTCACATACTCACACCGTCTTCCTCTGTATTATTAAAAAAAAGTGGCACTGATGGTGGTATATAATCAAGTGAAAATGTTAATAATGCTGGAACACATCTTGAAGTTTTTATTTTACTTTATTTGCTTCAAGCGTTATTATGGGAAGAATAAGGATATGTGATGCGTATTTGAACATGTGATAGGAAATTAATCCATTGTACAGTGCTGTCGACGTGTGTACAATACTTTATATGGAAATTGAAAAAAAAATGTATCTTTTTTTGTCCTATAGGGGGTTTCTTTTGAATTTCTTTTCGGAAATTGTGAAGTCAGTCGTTGGATGTTGACGCACGCACAGGCGCATGCATGCAATACAGTATATGTCGTATCACGCCACGTTTTTTCCCTGCAGCAACAGCCAATAACCGGCTTTTCTGTCGTGAACGTGTCTGAAATGTGTCCCTCCCTCCCTTTCCGTGTCTGTCTCTGCTCCTTTCTTCCTTCTTTTCTCTGTCTCTATGTCTCCCCCCCCCC
>CAJPEX010000203.1:13058-95344 GCA_905338405.1 Notodromas monacha | reverse complement strand
TTCCTGGCATAGGATCAGCATGGAAGATTCCTGAAAACAATAGAAAATTTGCCCCCCAGATTTTCCAGCCTTCCCAACCTGGTTACATTTCAGTGACCTTGGGTCAAACTGAAATGCGTGCCCCCCAAAAATATTGAAACTTTACTGTGCAAATGAAAATAACCATCTGCTGTCCAAAGGTTGAAAAGGAATTGATTGCCCAGAATGTCTCCAATCACAAAATTCTGTAATTATTCTTTCTTACCCCAAACAAAAATGCCTATCCCTAATTAAATGGTCTGTTAAAGTTTGACTTGAAGAGGTTTGACTGTATATAAATTTACCGCATTTACTCAAGTAATATAAGACACACATCAGGGTTTCTCAGCCAAGAATTTAATACAGTTGTATTATCATAAATTAAGATGCTCACCTCATTTTTATTTAACACTGCAAGATTTCAAAAACAAGAATACACAAATTTGAATTTAGGCCTGAATTCAAGTAATTTTCCATTTTTCCAATTACAAAATTTTTTTGTTGGAGACTGGTCCAAAGTTCCTCATTATAGAATCAAAAATGAAGCAAATCTGAATAACTTCTGAAACTTTTTGGAAAGTGCATATAATGTTCATCCACTTTTGAGTTTTCACATACTCACACCGTCTTCCTCTGTATTATTAAAAAAAGTGGCACTAATGGTGGTATATATAATCAAGTGAAAATGTTGATAATGCTGGAACACATCTTGAAGTTTTTATTTTACTCTATTTGCTTCAAGCGTTATTATGGGAAGAATGAGGATATGTGATGCCTATTTAAACATGTGAGAGGAAATAAATCCATCACACATCAGTGCCGTCGACGTGTGTACTTAACATGAACATTTTGGAAAGAAAGGTAACTTTTCTTTTTTTGTCCATCCCCCAAAGAAAACTTAAAGAAAAGCCTTTAACACTTCAGTCAGCAACCTACAACTGCGTGCGTGTCCGCGTACGTACGTTATGTCATATACAGCATAGTGCGGTGCAAAAAAGGGACGTCGTTGAGCCAATAACCGGCTTTTCTGTCGTGAACGTGTCTGAAATGTGTCCCTCCCTCCCTTTCCGTGTCTGTCTCTGCTCCTTTCTTCCTTCTTTTCTCTGTCTCTATGTCTCCCCCCCCCCTTTTCTTGGTGTATAAAGGGTGCGCGACAATTATTCTCATGCCCTATAATAAGTGCTTTTTTTAAATATTCGAGATCCTGTGCATATATGCTTATTGTCACAGAGTGTAAAAGGGTTGTCCCAGTTTGACGCGACCTCTCTATAAAAGTCTCATATCAGCACAAACATTTTTTTTTTAGTGTTGTACCGGTCGTCCAAGATCCTAAAAAACGCCTAAAAACGTTCTTAAAAAGTTAAATGACGTAATACTACTCACCTTTGAAAGGAGTTACAGCCAAGAGGTCTCCATCAGTGTTCAAGTGGGTGCTAACATTTTTCAGGCTGGCAAAAATTGGGAAATTGAAATTTTGTGTTGCTTTATCCATTATCTTTTCTGCATTTTACATAATAGGTAAAACAAAACAAATTTTTTTTACCTAGCCTGACACAATTTTAGCTATAAGTGACATGGGTGGGGAATTGTGGGTGTGAATGGAAAAATTGAAGAAACATCATGGGATATGCTGCCTTTTTTTTTTTACAATCACGCCTGCTCTAAAAATATTAGAGGTTGTGTTCAATTGGGACAACCATCATGTATAAGTGTGGAATATTTAATTTTAAAATACAGTTGGACTGCCTTATGAATAATAACTTGAATGTCTCCTATAGTCAAAAACCTATCTTTCAATTTTTTTGCAAGAACAATTCATTTTGGACTCTTGACTATAGTTTCCCAACTCAATTACTTCCTCTCTCTAACTTCTATGACTCAAATTCAGACATGGAGGCCTATTTGGGCTATTATTCTGCTGGTCACCCAGGAAAGATCAAAAGGCAACAAAATTGTACCTGGATGTTTTCCAAAAGGATGAAGTGATGATGGAGTGGCTGTAATTGGAAGGAAAATGAAACCCTCTTCCTTCAACTTTAGTATCATATGTGGTCAACTTTTTTTTTTACAAAAGAGGTTTAATTAAGGCTCATCAGAAAGAATCACTTATTTTACATTTCTGTAATTCTTCATTGGTTTTATTTTCTCCCAGCAAAATATGGTAGTTTCCCTAACCCTTGTATGATGTACAGTATATATGATGGCAAACTGGACTTTTTTGATTCCTTTTTTTATTTTTTAAAGAAAACATTAAAGGCTCTTGCTTATTTCTCCTTAATGATGAAACAAAAGGTATTAATCTGCCATGTTTTCTGGTTCCTGCGAATGAAAAACAATACAGTATATATATTTTTTGTTACTTGAAAGAGGGTTGCAACATTTGTGTATTTTTTTGACAAGTTTCCTTTTCCACACCGTGTATATATATTTTTTCTGTGCCTCCTTTCCTGCTGTCGGTTATATACCGGGCTTGAATTTACTCACCCCCTCTTATTCGAGTTTCAGCCAGTTGCGTTTTTTTTTTTCCGAGTGATGAGTGTATTTCGTCGTTGGACTGATCCTTTCGTTTATTCATTATACACATCCAGGCCGCTTTTCTTTGCATAATTTTTTACGATTTTTTTTTTCTGTGCGTGTCAATTGTTGGAGTGCGAATATTGATGACGAAATAAGCAGTGACGCGATGATGGTCGAAGGCCACGGACTGAATGAAATGTCACCAGTATCAGGGATCTCACCTGTCTCATCGTTGTTATTGGCTGATCGGTCGACAGGAAATTCGCTCTTATTTCCCTGCTGCAGAGTGTCGATTATGAAATAGCACGAAAAAAAAACAAACCGTGGGAAAGAAGAGAATATATATATATATATATATATATATATAACAAGCCCGTCTGTCTGAGAGGGAAGAACGAAAGAAAGAAAGATGCCAGAGTCGGCAGTAGGAGACATCGGCAACGAGGACTCGCCGTCGTCGGTTGTCCTCATGAGCAGCGTTGTGGGCCAGGGCCAGGGCCAGGTGTTGCATCAGCAGCAGCAGCAGCAGCACGCGTTGCGACCCAGTTCGAGTTTCTGTTCGAGTTTGGCGTCCGACTCGGAGTCTGGCATGGACTCGGAAGTGGAGTGGGACGAGGAGCCGCCGGAAGGCGGCTACAATGACGGCGACGAGGCGGCCGTGTCCGTGCCGGGCGCCTACATGACGCTGCGGGACAAGATCCACGAGAGGATCAAGGCAGGCGACAAGTTCTTCTCGCTCGAGTTCTTCCCGCCCAGGACCAAGGCCGGGGCTGTCAACCTCTTGTCCATGTAAATATACTGCACATTAAAAAGTATACTGTATATCCCAAGTGGGGACATATTGGTACAGTACTTTCCTGTTATCTCAGTACCTACTTTCCTGTTATCTCTGTGCCTTCCCTCTGACCAATTTAACCTGACCTAACCTAACTTTACCTGACTGCCTCCCAAAATCAGTTTCAGCAGAAACCCAAAGAAAGCAGAAACTGATTTTGGGAGGCGGTTAGGTGATGTTCGGTTAGGTCAGGTTAAATTGGTCAAAGGGAAGGTTAGGGAAGGTCAGCAGAAACCCAAAGAAAGCAGAAACTGATTTTGGGAGGCAGTTAGGTAAAGTTAGGTTAGGTCAGGTTATGTTAATTGAAAGATATTTGTAACTAACATAACCTGACCTAACCTAACTTTACCTAACCGCCTCCCATAATCAGTTTCAGCAGAATGCAGAAAAATAAAATTCACAGTTTCTGGTAGGTCATTGTGATTATGAGAGCAATGTCCTAAAAATTTGTCTGGATGGTAGTGTGGTCTAAGAATGAGGTACTGAGATAACAGGAAAGTACCATATTCCTTTTTGTTTGACCCCACAATAAATGGTGCACACTGGGGGCCACAATTGGTGTACATGGGCTATTCTGGGGTCACAAGCATGCAGCTCTGTAGATGAAATTTTGCTACCATTCCAGGGCTACATTTGGTGCACAAATGTGACATAATGAGAGTATCACGCAAATGCACCCACTGTAAATTTGGTGTAACTTATTTGTTTACAAATGTGACCCTGAGTAATCCTGCTGGTGTGAACACACAATTGGTGCACATTAAGGATATGCGCATGTGCAACAGAAGAACTATGGTACACTTCAAGTGCACAGCAGGGTCACTGTGTATAGATTTACAGACATATCCCCAGTGTGCACCAATTTCCCCACTCAGGGCGTATATACGTTGTAACAAATTTTTTGTTGTATAAGGACATTTTGTGTTCAGTTTCTTCAAACGTGAGAGCAATGTTTTAATAATCTCCTTTCAACAATTTTTTTTAGCAAACATCTTGAGGCACAAATGTTTTACAGTAAAATATCATAGAGCCACAAATACCATTACAACAAAATTTTCAGTATAACAAACGTTTTTGCAAGTTCTGACAAAAAGCCAATAGTTGAAGCAGTGTTTTTTGGTTCCACTTACTGTACCAGTAAATTTCCATGAAAAAAATTTTGTGGATCAGCAAATTTCTATGAAAATGTTTGTAGACTGGCAAATTAAAAAAAAATTCTGCAGACTGGCAAAGTTTCATGGTATTTTTGCACACTCAAAAAAGGTTAGTTTGAAAGACTGAATGGCAGGTATTAAAGAAAGTTTCTGCTTTTTTGCAAAAAGTAAGCCAATAACCAATGAAGCAGGTGTAATGGAATGTCTTGAAAAAATTAGAAAGTTTTCTCAGAAGGAAAAAATTGAAATGATTTATTTCAGCTGGTGAAATTTTGTCTGAAGTGTTATTACAAAGAAAGCCAGCTTTCATTTTCATCAAATAATTTCAGATGTCATTATCTTACCAAAATTTCAGATCAAGGCTAAAAACATCATTGCTACTTTTAAAGGTTTATTATGCTAAAGAAAATGAATGCTGGATCTACTAATGCTCAACAACTGTAAGCTTTTTTTTGGCACAGCCACCCTGAAAAACCTGTGCAGATATTGTTCAGAAATCGTCTCAAGTTCACAAAAGGTGATAGTGTTCACCTGTTTTTGAGCAGGTTAATGTTTGTCATGGAATTTTTTTGAAGATCACTGTTTTTGAAGCATGGGAGAAACATCGGAAATGGCCAGAGAAGGAAGATCCTGAATATAAATGCAGTGTTAATTTAAAAAAAAGCCCTCCCATGCAGTCAATACATTCAAAAATATTGTTATGACAAAGTATTTGTTGTACTGTAAAAAAACTTTTTGTGAAGTCCCCCAAGAGTTTTATTTATTATTTTTACTGTACCATGTTTTAAAGGATGGGCCATATATTTGGATTATTCCATCATGCAAAGAAAATGTGGAAATTTTATTTTGTGATTCCTGGAAAGCTCAAAGCTTTTTGAAAAGAAGAGTAAGTACAGTATTGGAAAAAAACATGTAGCATTATAAGGTTTTCTTAGACTTTATTTGAGCTCATTCCAAAAAAAATGTCATCATTGTCTGAACATGATGCTGCAAATCCTGTTTTGTTTGTCACCTTAGTTTCCTAGAAATGTGTTTGCTGAATCTTTGCTGAAATATTGCAGGTTTGAGAGAATGGGTAGTGCTGGAGCACTGTTCATAGATGTGACCTGGCATCCAGCTGGGAACCCCGCAGGGGAAACTGAGACATCATCCATGGGCATTGCAAATGCAGCCTTGAACTATTGTGGCCTGGAGACCATGTTGCACATGACCTGTTTGGGGAAAACACCTCAGGTCATTGGTGAATACTTGGAGAAGGCCAAGCGTTTGGGTGTGCGCAATGTCCTGGCCCTCAGGGGTGGTGAGTCCATTCTCAAATTAATGAGGTTTTGCTTTTGCCAATTTATTATTCGAAGGAAGTCGAATTCTGATGTGTGTACTTTATGTAGATCCAATACCTGGGGGAGAGCCAGACCAGCCTGACGCACTGCATCATGCTGTGGACCTGGTAAAACTCATTCGCCAAACCACTGGACGCCATTTTGTGATTGGGGTTGCAGGTTACCCCTGTGGACACCCAGAAGCTGAGAGCTATGAGAAAGACCTTGAGTACCTCAAGGAAAAGGTCAGCTTGCAACAATTCATTACCCATGCTGGTGAAACTCAAAAAAAAAAAATTAAAATTTTCCATTCATAAAGTATTCACAGTACTACAGCAGTACAATTTTATTGCAACAAACTTCTAGTGAACTGAATAATTTGTCAAGATTTTAAAAATGTATGACTGGAAAAATTGTTTTCCTCATCAGACCTGCATATATAATTAATTGTACTGTATGTTAATTTTCTGGAGTGTTCTCAGATTTTTAGTATTGCAATAAAAACCAACCAATCCTCAGGAAAAAAGTGGCTTCAGCCTAACAATCTAATAAATGCTCAATATACCGTGAGATCCCAAGATGTGGATGTAATAGGTGCATCAAGAGTGTCCCTAAGTCAAGTCTCATTTTCCCTTAAACTCATATGATACAATTTTTAATGGGTGTTTCATGTGTCAAAATACTCACCATAATTCCATGAAAATAAAAATTGTCTCCCAATTGAAACTGATCCAATCAATATATTTCAACATAATATGTACATTTGGGGAATTGGATACTGATAACTCCGTACAGTACATACAAATGTTGGCATTCTTTGTAAAAAAAAACATTCAAGTGTTTTAAGAAGAGAGAAGGAAGTTCCTCTATGCTGAAGGTAATTTTTTAAAATTAGCTAAATGAATGTTAAATTGCTGAGAGAAATGCCCAAGAACTTTTCTCACATCAATTTTAGGGTTGGAAATATTGTATCAGTTTCTTGTAATTTGGCCTGAAACTTATTTGCAATTTTATCACAAAATGTCCCAAGATGTTGCCTCAGTGTCCTTAGGCCTTTTTTTTATGGGAAAATAAGTGACCCTGTGTCAAATTTTGCGCAGGTCAAGGTGTCTGCAGATGCAGACATATTGGTGTATCAAGAGTGTCCCAAAGTTGAATTGTCCCTAAGTCAAGTCTTGTTTTCCTATAGACTTACATTATATAATTTTTAATCGGTGTTTTATGACAGAAATATTCTTCAGAATTCCATGAAAGAAAAAAATGTTTGTCATTTGAAAATATTGAATATATTCTCAACTCAATAAGGACATAGTTGGAGCATTGAATAGTGTAACTCTGTACTGCACATTGAAATGCCAGCATCTACAAAAATAAAATTCAAGTCACAAAGAGCGAGAAGGAATGAGTCCCACTATGCAATTGATTATTTTTTTAATTAGCTGAAGTATGGGAAAATGATGGGGGAAATGACAAAACTTTCCTGCGGAAATCTTAGGGTTAATTGAAAATATCTGTTTCTTGTTTTCAAGCCAAATAAAAGTCAAATTTTGTGAAATTATTGGCAATGTCATCATGCAATGTCCTCATGTTGAGTCATAGTGTCCATATGTTGGGCCTTTTTTATTGCCCTTTTTATAAAAAAATAAATGTGTCCCTATATGTTGAATTGTCCTTATATGTCACGGTGTCTCCATCATGTGCTTGGGCGGGGTCTCACTGCATATACAGTGGGCCCCCGACTTACGACGGGCCCATGTTACGTCTGTTTCATCTTACAACGCTTTTCTTAAATTAAAAAAACCCCCGACTTACGTCGGGGTTTCATGTTACGACTATAAAAGCCCTTTGACTTTCCCCACTCCAGTCTTCCTCTCGTTTCCAACCACACTAAAGCCTATAGAAACTCACAGAAATGCTATATTTTCTATTTATAAAAATATATCGTCAGAGAAGCATAAAATCTTATCTATTTCAAAAAATTTTTAAATGGACGAATTTCGAGGATTTTCGCATTTTTCCGCCTCAACTTAAGGTTTGTTCCTCAAGCTTGGTTCGTTGTTCAAGGCATCACTTCTTCCCAACAATCTACATGCGCACCATGTTTAAGGTTATTTTTTGCTTTTTGAAAACGTGGTTTTTTAGATTAATTTTTTAATCTACTAAATTTTTTTTATGCCCTTTTTATTGAAAAATAAATGTGTCCCTATATGTTGAATTGTCCTTGTATGTCACGGTGTCTCCATGTGCTTGGGCGGGGTCTCACTGCATATATATTTATATTTGGTGCACATATGTATGATAGGTGGATGCTGGGGCGGATCTAGTCATCACGCAGCTGTTCTTCAAGGCCGAGCACTTTGTGCAGTTCGAGGCGGACTGCCGCCGCGTGGGCATCACGGTGCCCATCATCCCGGGCGTCATGCCCATCCAGAGCTACGACTCCCTGCGCCACATCGTCAAGCTGTCCAAGCTCCAGGTGCCCGACGAGATCAAGGGCATCCTGGAGCCGCTCAAGTGGAACCACGAGGCCATTCGCAACTTCGGCATCCGCCACGCCGTCGACATGATCCGCACGCTGTTCCGAGCCGGAGTGGCGCCGGGCGTCCACTTGTACACGCTCAACCGGGAAGTGGCGTCCGAGCGGATCCTCAAGGAAGTCGGGCTGTGGGACTCGGGCCCGCAGCGGTGCCTGCCCTGGAAGACGGCGGCGAACGTGAAGCGGTGCAAGGAGGACGTGAGGCCCATTTTCTGGGCCAGGCGGCCCAAGTCCTACGTCTACCGCACGCAAAAGTGGGACGAGTTCCCGAATGGCCGCTGGGGCAATTCCCAGTCGCCGGCGTTTGGGGAGCTCAAAGACTATTATCTATTCTATCTCAAGGTATACAGTATACTTTATATTGTACTGTATAACAAAGTGCTGAAAGAAATTATTTTCAATATACAATATATTCAGTATATAGTTTTCTGCTGAACCCTTTTTGCCTTATTGTGCTGGCAAGGTCAGGGTATTACGTATTTTTGAAAAATTGTGCGCTCATTAATATATATGAGCACTGATGATGAAAATAAAATGACAACTTAATTTTTGAGCCAAGGCAAAGGGTGTAAAATATGTTTCCTCTTCCAGCAGAATTATTCCTATAGCATAGGATTAATAATTGTATATACAGTGGCCCCCCGCCTAACAGACCTCCCATGTAAGGGATTTTCGCCAAACAGACCAGCTCTGCAAGCAGTTTTTCCTTGTCCCTTGCACAAATCAAGTCCGTTAGACAGGGGTTGACTGTATTTCTGAAAATTGAAGGATTGACTCTTGCCAGATTTTGTTTCTGACATTGGGCCTATTTGCAACCCAAGGGCATTTTGGTGACTTTTGGTCAAACTGAAATGTCCCGGTGTTTGGGAAAGTCCCAACTTTGATGTGGGATGGAAAAAAGAGCTTGCTGCATGCTGTCTTAGGGTTACAATACAGTACTGTACTGTACTGTATTACAATCAAACCTCAATTTAGTGCCATCATTTGCCCCACTAGCACATTTTCTGGTGCTGCTGAAAGCAAAGGTAGCAATAAATCAAGGATATTCTTCTGAGAGGAAGGTTCACTTGCTGGTTTCTACTGGACACATGATGAATTTTTTTTTTTGCAGAATGTTTAGACCACTGAGTCTTTTTTATGAGAGAGAAAGTGGCATGAAAGGATTTGAAGGTAAAATGCACTGTATTTCAATACATTATTCAACAAGCTATACAGAATATATAAGATTTCTACACATATTTTGTCATGCAAAAGAACAGAGCTGTCTCCTTTAAAGATTTGTTTGAGTAAGTGACATCATGTATAGGAATCCCTAATTTTTCCAGGGATCATCCTCCTTATTCATTTATGAAATTTTTGGAAAGGGAAGGCATTATATGAAACAAGAACAATATTGTTTCAAAATTTTAAATTCAGGAATAGAATGTACAGTATAGCATTTCTGTGAGTTTCTATAGGCTTTAGTGTGTGTAACTGCATGTGTATGTATTTGCTTATTCAGTGTATGGTATTACTGTAATTTCTTGAATTGATTTTCAGAACAGTACACCCAAAGAGGAACTGCTGAGCATGTGGGGAGAGCGACTGACTTGCGAAAAGGACGTTTGGGGTGTGTTCGAGCGTTTCATCAGTGGAGAGATAAACGAACATGGAGTAAAGGTACTGTGCGTAATATAAAATAACAACAATGCATATTGAGAGATTTTTTCAAATTATTTATTGTCGATGTAAATAGTGTTGAATCAAATGTGGGTTTTGAACTGTCCAAATTCTTATCTGCATCAGGTGACAACTATGCCGTGGTCTGACGCGGAACTTGAGCCAGAGACATTCCTGCTCAAGGACAAACTGGCAGAGCTGAATAGAAAGGGCATTCTCACCATCAATTCCCAGGTGATTAGCCCTGATCTGATCTCATTGAATGTATTTTGTAATTCTTGATAATTCTTGTAATTCTTGATTGAGTCATACCTCTCTCAGTTGAATTTCAAGGGACCAGCAAACAATTTTGACTTATGGACGTTTATGCTACAGAACAAAGCCCCTTTTTTCTGGGAAACTTGGAAAAACTGCCCAAATTGTAAATCATTATATTCTGGGGCTTCTTAAATGAGTTGAAAGGATGCTGAAATTTCAAGGCAGGGGTTCATTTGCCCAATCAAGTCATTCACTTGGTTCAAAACACATCAATTTATGTTTTTATGGCTTTTTTTTTCCATCTTGGGTCAAGAAAATAATGGCCAGTAGGCCACAGAAAATGTGACTTCTGGAGGTATGAGGGGAAAAGCCTTTGACATTGGGAGGTTTTTAATGTATTGTTTCTAAGGGGATTCAGATGGGAACATAAATAAAACACAACTAAGGGGGTATTTGACTTGGGGAGGTTCAAGTTATCAAGGTTCACCTGTATCTACAGGTCTGCACATGCATGTCAGATGTTTTTCAAACTTTTTGGAACTCTGTCAGTACTTTAGAATGAAGATTATCAGAGAGGCAGTGACATCTACCTTCATTCTACAGTTGCATCTGTGGGTTATGGATCCCAGTTAAGCATTTCTTTGTTGGTAGATGTCGCTGTTATAGGACACAGAAATGCAGTTGAACCTCAATAGCCACTCATACTTTCCCATGATGAATTTCTTCAAATTCTCTCTAAAACCATGCATCAAAAAACCTCATCCCCAACTTACTTGCTTTCCTCCTCAAAACCTCCAAAAATAAATTTTCCGGAGGCCTTTTTGTCCATTACATATTTTATTGACCCAGGAAAGAGGAAAACAATAAAAATGTAACTTGTTATGTTCTGAAAGGAGGTGATCAGGTGAAGTTGTATTTGGGCAAATGAACCCTTGCCTTCAACTTCAGCATTCTGTCAGCTCATAGGCCCAGAATATCACCAATTACATTTTCCTAGAATTATCCTTTAATTTTTCCTGCTAAAAAAAGAAAATGATGCTCATTCCCCAAACTGATTTTTTTTTGCTGGCTGCTTACATTTATAAAAGTTTGACTCGAAGATATTCGATATTCTGTTTATTTACTGGGGGTCATGCCAAAATAATTTCCACTTGCCAATAAAATAAATACATAAATAAATGAATAACGTTTGCTTGATGATTATATTTTTGAATGAAAAGCCCTCAGTGAACGGGATGTCGAGTGAGGACCCGACCCACGGCTGGGGCCCCAAGGGCGGCTACGTGTACCAGAAGGCGTACTTGGAGTTCTTCACGGCGCCGGACGTGGTGGACCACCTGCTGGCCCTCCTGCCGGCCTTCCCCACCGTCAACTTCCACGTGATCGACAAGCGGGGCCGCGTCAACTTGACCAACATCAACAAGCACAGGTGCATCGCCGTCACCTGGGGCGTCTTCCCGGGCATGGAGATCGTGCAGCCCACGGTGGTCGACCCGAGGAGCTTCAAAGTCTGGAAGGTTAATTAATAATCAATCAATCAAGGACCACTTATTTAATAATTGATTCAACTGTTCTCAGCATCACTATACACGTATTATTCCATGTACAGTATAAATAGAGTGCAGTAGACTTTTTTATTGAAAGTGAAAAAGTCAACACTCTTTCTTTATAAATAATATCTTGAATCTATGATTGCTTTCCTTCAAGAATTCTTCAAGTACAGTATAATTTTTGCATGATATTTGAAGCAAGAAAAATAGGTTTGTCAGCCCAAGTCAATTTTGCAATTGACTAGAATTTCTAAACTTTTTTGTACCTGTGTACAATTTTTTGTTTAAACAAAACATTTTAGTGTAACAAATTTTACACAAGTCCTGGCAGAAAGCCTGCAGAGTACATGTTGAAACAATAATCTTGTTATAACAAATTTCCCAATTATTCCAGTACATGTCAACTCTCTGCTGTACAATAAAATGCAAGGGACTAGAAAACCATTCATTGTAGAGAGGATTTTGTTGCAGAGAACCCCTATAACATATAGGGAGAAAACCCAGCTATTGTGCCAAGAATAAATTCATTATACAGGACAGAGAAAATTATTTTGGACAAGATTGATTGTTTTAAAAGGAGTCCACCTGTATAATAAATGTTTTTGAGTCAGAAATTTCCTGGCTAAGGCAGGCACAGTCTGAAATTTCTTATCCCAAATGTGACTCACTGAGTCTTATTGTACAATTGAATGGAAGTTGTAATCAATGAAAAACATGCTTCCATGCATCATCCTCCAACAATGAAGAGATTGGTACAATTGATGGAATGCACGATTGAAGTAATTTTTTTAAAACAAAGATCACTCAGTTAATTGAAAATACCAGAAAAGCAAGATCTGATTGATATAATAGGCAGGTCTGATGTTAAAATTGTTTCCACTCATCAATTTTGAAGATCTCATTATAACATATGATTCAGTATAAAGACAAACTTTCTATGAAGTCCCCAAAAGTTTGTTGCTATGGTATTTTACTGTATCTGCAACGTCAATCCACTGTTTTTTTTCCCCTTGCCTGAATATCATTAGGATGAAGCCTTTGAGCTGTGGACAGAGCAGTGGGGCAAGTTGTACCCTGGGGACTCAGAGTCCAGTCGACTCATCGAGTCCATTGCCAATTCCTACCTGCTCGTCAACCTCGTGGACAACGAGTACATCCAGCCGACGCGACTCTGGGAGCTGCTGGACGCCGTTTTGAAGCGGAAGGCCGCCACTTCAACCGCCGATCGATGACAAACGACAATGAGACACATGGACATGATAGCACCCTTTTGCAATCATCACGTTGTTGTTGTTGTTGTTCCGTCCCTTTTGATGCTGGTGATCGCGTTGCACTTGTCGTCGTCGTCATCAATGCTGCTGACCTCTCTTGACCTCACGTGGTTTTTTTGCAATGTACACGTCTGGTTGGTTTTATTATAATTTCTTTTCCTTCTCATCTCTCTCGTTTGCGGACGTATTGTTTGTACACACGACCGACGCCACCTTGAATTGTGTTGTTTGCGGTGAGCAACATTAAAAAAAAGAAAACACCGTTGGCATGCACTGGAATGGTGCTGAGATTGGGGAAAAGGAGTGTTTGATTGAATTCAGTTTCATTTCTTCTGCACAAAATCTTAGCAGCTTTTGGAGTTGCAAACAGGACAATGTCCCCTGCATGAGGTTAACAAAAATAAAAATGTCTTTTTTAACTCTGATCACCAGCAACCTGACTTGATCCATTCCATGAAGAGAGAGAGAGAGAGAGTAAGTATCATTCAGATACAGGTGGTACCTTGTAATTTGACCATCCCGCAATTCGATGGTCAAATGTGCAGAGAGGTTTACTTGCAATTTGAGCCTTGCCCTACAATTTCAACTGCTTTTCCTTTTTTTTTTAAATTTTTGCACTTATGTTTCAAATTTGACAGATATGTAATTCAACCCTAGTTTGGCAGAAGATTAAATTTCAAATTGTGAGGTGCCACCTGTAATCTGGTGCAGTGATCAAATACTTTCAATCATTAGGCTAATGAGTTTCATTTGTGACCCTTCAAAATCCCCTTATAGATGTGAAGCTATATAGTATGATGATGGTTAGTCCATGTACTGCACTTTACTCAAGTAAGTATATCACTTACCCTCAGGTAAGATGCACACCAAATTTAACAGGTCTGAAATGGGGAGAAAAACGAATCCCTGACTAAATACACACACTCCCCACTTCTGAGTTCATGAAAATTTGTGCTGGTGTACTTGAAAAATGTACTAGAAGGTTGCATTTGAACATGATTCAATTGATCTTGAATTCTGCAAGTTCCATGTAAGATTATCATTATAATATTTCAGCAGGTTCAATTTTCTAAAATTTAATTTTGGGGTTCCTCCAGCATTCACATGATTACTATTACCATGGCACACAAGTTTAAATGAAATAATTGGTGTAGTTCTCCTGCATCATTTAGCTTTTATAAAATCTCAAAGATATAAATATTTCCCATGAATTTTATTGACCCTTGTGCATCAATTCTCAGCCTTCAACAGTGCCAGACTTGAGAAAAGAAAAAGTCATCTCATCACATCCAAATCCCAAGTGTAACTTCAGCTGCAGCCACAAGATGGCATCTGACGCTGGACCCAATAGTTTGTACGCTGCTCCACGGGCCTAAGGAAAAAAAAACAGCACAAAGATGAAAAACATTCCATAATTTCTAGAAACTTGAAAAATAAACCTCTTTACAATCAACGCATTTGACAAATGTACAAGCACAATTCCAAATCTTGTATATATTAAAATTTTTTTTCTGCAATCATGCAGCATCAGTCAGCTTGACACTTTTACATTGCTCAATTTTTTGGTAATTTTTCCAATTGCAAATGGAGAAATTCAATGCCATTGATGAATGGTTAGAATTCAGAAGAAAACTATCATCCAAATAAGCAGTGAGAAATGTGTCATTTTTACTTGAAGCTGTCTTATTCAGGGTAATCCTGAGACGATTATTTTTTTGAAGTCCCAGAAAAGATAAGACATACTTTGTTTAACTTGAATTTAAGTTACCTCATCCTTCGAAGGGTGCTTTTATTTTTCTACAATAAGTAATCAAGAACATTTACAATGCCAACATAGATCAATCACGAGCGAGAAACCATCATCAAACCTATAATTGTCGCCGTTATCACGATGATGATGCTGATCATCATTATCATCGTCATAATCAACATAGACAATGTTTTGCTGCTGCTGCTGCTGATGGACATCATCATCATCACCACCGACGGTCGTTTCCTCGACGGGCCAGCGTTCGTGATTGACGAGCGAGCACCAAAACTGGGCCTGACCATTCGGCTCGACTTTGACGCCGCCAATCGACAATCGCACCACAAAATTGACACAATAAGTCCGCCTCTGACACTCTTCCCAGCACTTGAGCACAGACTCGGTCCACACGACTTCTTCAAAGACACCGTCGTCCACGTTATTGTCGTCCCAGTCTCTTTCTCGCACGAGTCTCCGTCTTCTCGCCTTCTTCCTCGTCATTATTCGTCTTCCCTGTTCCAAGGATTCTCCAGGACGAGACTCGCTGCTGCTTTTCGCGGTGCAGACGCGTTTCGACTCTGAAACGGCACATTTTTGGCCAAATGAATTCAACTGAATTATAATTCATCTTCGAAAAATAAAATACAATGATTAAAAAAGACTTGTTTCCCAAAGTCTCAAGAGGATCAAGATAATCTGTTATTAACCTTGCATGATTTCTCATCAAAGATTCTCTCCAAATTGTTCAATCAACTTAATGGCCCAGTGCCATTAAGCACTGGGGTGAGAGAGGCAAGACCGCGAAGGGCTTATATAGAGAATTCACCAATGGGCCGGCCACTTCAAATCTTCTGTTGTACTGTAAATGTACTGTGTTATACAGGAGTGACATGTAGGTGGTATCGGGCCTTCCCACTATCGAAACTTGTCTCACTGTCAAATACGCGGCGTTCCTCTTAATCTGAGTCGTCGTCATATTTTTTTTTTATGAAGAAAATATGTAATCCAGCATGATGAGAAATTCTCAAATGCACAATACTGTTTTCCAAATTTCATTTTTGGGGACTTCCAGAGGAGCAGGTTATTAAAATATGCATTGAATTATTCCATTCGCGTGGCATTTAATACTGTACTATATTTGTCAACTACTGTATAGAGAAGTGGCGCTCATTAATACATGTATACACGTACAGTTTTTCCATTCAAACGCATGCTGGAAAACACCATTTTATTTAATTAATTGTTTCATGCTTGAGAAATTAAAATTAAATTATTATAGCCGGATGAGACAGATATTAAAAGATGTTTTTACAGTATGGCATTTGAGGAAAGCATGCTTTTTCCAAAATCGTACACTTCTTTATATACATTGGATGAGTGTAGATCCACTTATTGGCGGTGATACAATTTTTTGACACATCAACAAAGCAGTCAACAATTACGGACAAATTCCAGTTTCTGATGCAAGAATATCTGAATAAATGCATCGTAGACCAACGGTTTCCCACAAAATTTCGGTACAACATGATGCTCACAGAACTACCAATCTCGGTTTTCGTTGAAACGAGATCCAACAGTGTTGAATCTCTTTGCTGGGAAACGCTGATTTAGCAGAGGGAGACCGATTTCATTCAAACTGCAATTTCCTGAGAGCGAAATCAGGCGCCAAAGAAACGTTCTCACAAATAATTCTCCAAATCTGAAAAGTTCGGGAAAACACTCTTCTTCTTCTTTTTCAAAAGAAACAAAACAGAGGTTCCAACAGAGCTCACATTTACAAACTGCGATTGAAATTTAAAATCGAACGATTAATTGTTGTCATCCGAACTACATCGAATCGTAAATATATAGTCCAAATAAGACGACGACTCACGAGCAGCCGTCGTCGTCGTCGCCGTCGGGATCCGACGCCCGGTCTTGTTCGCCTTGGCCTCGTGTCTCAACGCATCAACCTCGTACTCCAAGGAGGAAGAAGAAGAAGACGTCGTCGTCGCCGTTTCATCCGACTCCAGCAGCCAATGCCTCGCACCTTCGAAAAACACCGTCGCCAGGACGCAAATCATGGCGAGCGTGAGCAACATGTCCATCACACTGCCCCCATCTTCTTCGCAATGGCTCCTGCAGCAACTGGATTCGTTCTTCCAGCTCCTCTTCCTCCTCCCAGCTTTACTATTGCTGCTACTGCTGCTGTTTTTAGCACGATCCCCGGTTTCTGCAGAAGACGAAGAAACAGCACTCCATGCGGCCCGGAAACGGGACACCGGGCTCGGCCGAGACCCGGCGTCCAAATGGGCCCCACTACACCGTCTACTGGTCCCCATCTACACAACAGAGGTCCCCAACCTTTTCATTTCTTTGGTCAGTAAATTTCCAAAAAATTTTTCGCGGACCGGCAAATAAAAAAAAAAAATAATTCTGCGGACAAGCAAGGTTTTAAATTTTTTTGGCAGACTCACAAGAGTTCAGCTTGGAAAGCTTTATGGCAGGTATTTCAAAGTTTATAATAAATGTGATAGCTAGCAATTTGACCCTAATCTGTTGCCAAACTAGGGTCAAATTGCAAGACACTCCATGAAATTCAAAAATAATGTACAAGTAAAAAATTTAAAAAAAGTGGCCAAAGCACCATTGCAGGCCAATCTCCCTGACCATTGATGGTCAAATTGTGAGGTATTTGCAAAAATTGAGTTAAACACTACTGAAGAAGCTACACTATAGCTGAATGTCATAAACAAAATTAGAAAAGTGGGCTTGAAGAAAGCATTCTCAGAATAAAAAAAATAAAAATAAAATAAATGTTTTCAGCTGGTGAACGTTAGTCTGGAGTGTTTATTAGGATGAGGAAAGCCAAGTTTCATTTTCATCAAATAATTTCAAACGTCATTGTCCTTCCAAAATTTTAGGTAAAGATAACTGACTTCATGCTGGTTAACCTTTGATAAATTTATCATGCTGAAAATTTCCCACGGACTGCCAAAAAAACTTTTGCGGACCACGGATGGGGGAAACACTGAGTCTACAACACACAGGGTTAGTAACACCACTACTACTGCTGATGCTGCAGGTTTTTCCACAAGACAACCAAGGGAAGAATGGGATCCTCGCCGACAGACGGGAAATGGCGTCGACACCAGAATCATTCAATTAATAAATCGACACTGTCACGCGTCGAGAAAAATCGCATTTCTTTTCCCCAATCTTCTCCTTCACAACGACCGAGAAAGGGGAAAAAAATAACCACAACGTCCTCATCGTCCACAAGAGAACAAAATGAAATAAAACACACGCGCGCTGCTTTTCTTCGAAGGGAGAACGCGTAAAAATCGATACACACCGTTGCTGCTTAGCAACCAACGGGACGCAACACAAAACTCGACCGCAAAAAAAAACCTCATCGTGTCCAAAAAATCAGCGAAAGTATAGGAAACAAACTTCATACATTTTGCAAAATGTCTCATCAAGTCCGAAAAAGCGCTTTTGCATTGAAAAAGAAAAAAATCCTGTTACGTAGATCAAGTCCCTTTCAACTAACGATATGAATCAATTGACCAAAAATTGAATGATGGAAATTTTCGTTATCGCCGTTATCTAAAAATAACTCGCACTCCATTTCTTAGGTACTGTAATAAAAAAACAGGAAGAAAATGTTGACACGTCGCATTCACAGAAAAGGTGGTTTACACGCGGCAAACTCGCAAAATATTCCTGACAATCACGTGAATCGCTTCTGGAATCGCAACACATGGGGACGACCAATTTTTTTTTTCCACGCAAATTGAACTTCAATTTTATCAGTATTTTAGTTCCACGTCATACGCCGGGGAAAAATACGTTCTATATCGCGAATTTTCACAGATTTCCGCAACGATTTTGCGCTCGGAATATTTCATAATATTCCAAAGAGACGTAAGGTAATAATAATAAATAAAAAAAACCAGCACAACTATAATCTCACAAATGTCAGGCGGACTGTTTAACCATCTGCGGTTTATTGCCGGCAGCCATTATTGCAGAAGCCACGCCGGCGACGGATGGCCCAGAGCCGCCAGGAATCGCCGACCCTGCCGCAGGTATCGATTGCTGGCCCATTCCTGATCCTGGATGCAGCACTTGGTGTTGGTGGTGTTGCATCTGCTGCTGCTGTTGTACTTGTTGTTGTTGTTGTACTTGTTGTTGATGATGTTGTTGTTGTTGCTGCTGCTGATTAGTCGCATTATTCACTTCTCCTCCTCCTCCTCCTCCTCCTCCAGTGCTGCTGCTGCCGCCTTTCCGTCGCAGCACCCAGTAGCCGCCACAAAAGCAACCCGCGGCCCAACGCTGGTCCCAGGCCTTTGCGGCCGCCGTGACCCGGGCATTGGCAGTGTTGTTATTATTATTATTACTATTATTGGTTTGATTCGTGACGAGGCTTGCAGCAGTAGCAGCGCTGCGACCGCCGCAACGAGTGCATTCCCGAAACGTGTCCGGATTCCGGCCCAGGTACTGGTGACGGACAATGTCTCGGATGGAACCCGTGCGTTGTTGGTTCTGGGTTCGCTGCAGCTGGGAGCCGTGCTGTTGGTCCGTCCACGAGGAACCCGATGTCCTGTTGTTGCCCCCGCCCGCGCCGCCGCCGCTGCTGCTGCTGCTGCCGCCACCGCAGGCGTCCTGCACGAGCGACCGCGGCGTCTGCCCTCGTTTCATCTACACAGAGGAAAAAAAATAATCATCATGACGTATTCAACTATACTCGGGTCATGTTCTGCTTTTTCCTTCCGTGGGAATCGAAACATTTTTATGGTATTCACACAGATATGAGACAGGAATCTCAAAAGGATAATTGATTCATTGATGTACACACCCTTTATTTGCTGTTTGTCAGCATTCATCGACATACATTCAACACATTCCAGCATATAAAAATAGAATACCGTTTTTACTTGAGTACCACATGCCCTTGACTAAGGCGCGCAGAGGGGTTTTCTATTTGGAAATTTTGCTAAAATCTTATCCCCAAGTAAGACGCCCACCCCAATTTTTAGTGAATCTGAAACCACAAAATTTTGCAAATAAAAACAAAAAAAATTGACTTTAGGCATGAATTGAACAAAAATCTCAGCAATTTTCAACTTTTTCAGTAAAAAAAACTTTTCTTGCTACATTTGCTACAAATTTCTCACACATAACTTCCTGAAGCGTCTTGAAAATTTTTTACCCGCTTATGACGCGCACCCCTTTTTTTCTTCTGAAGTTTGGGGAAAAAAAGGTGCGCGTGGTACTCGAGTAAATACGGTAATTCATTACAATCACAGCACAGGGCAATTACTGAGCAGAAATTGAAGCACAAGGTGTTCAGCCTGTTGCCAGATAATTTTCAGTTGATTAAACCTAAGCGATATCTTGCTCAACCCAGCGTTGAGTCATATCAAGGATGTTATTGAGGGTTCTGCCAAAATAAACCCTCATCTAAATCTCAAGTCTCTTCAATTTCAAGAATTCAACTTGCTTTGAACCCCACTAGGATAAACTTTCAATATTGGAGAAGATTCAATTTTTTTGGCTGGGGCTGTTCAAAGTAAACAGTACTTCTCTTTTATAAAAGCAGATATCTTACACTGTCTGTTTCCCTGACAACACGCTCAACAGAGTCCACACTGACATTCGACACTCCTTCATGGATTTGGGCCTTGCACAAAAGGCTCATTACAGAGCATGAACATAATTGAAACTGGGATGGCCGAAAGTAAAAACAACCGGTGACCAGACAAAAGATGACACAGTTCTCTCCCCCCGAGTGGTTGCTAGAACTTGAACTCACAGCGTGGAATGAAAAGGGATCCTTGATGACACCTTCGGCAGACAAGTCCAGGTGAATCGGGGGTACAAGCGTCCGACAGCTGAGATTCATGCATTCCTCTGCAAAATAAAGCAACAACATTTATACTGAAAAAAAAAGTCGAGTAGAAAAAGGAAACTCTTTCTCACCAACTAGAGACTCGTCGGCCGTGGCGTCGATCGACTGATGCAGCAGGATTCGCGTCAGGATGCGGTAGAGCAGCACTATGACGTCCAGGGACTCGACGGCCTTGACGACGACCGGAAGACACTGTGGCCTAGCACAACCCCACAGCCTGATCATGACCAGCAGCTCTCTCAAGGTGCACACGGCTCGACTATCACTCAGGATCTCCATCTGACAAAACACCCATGTCTCAATTACAGATTAAAAAAATAAAAAACGAAAATTACAGAGTAGGGGTTTGAATGACTCTTCAACCAATTCTTCACTTCCACCAGACGAACTCATTAAAACAGCGCTACCCAACTCAGATGCAAGCATTGGCCACATTAATACGATTTCTGTGACCAAGGGCCACATTGCAGAGGTGGAGTGTCCCTGTGGGCCATAACGGACAATTTTTGAGGTTCTAAAAATGTCCCCTTTCCAAGGAAAATTTTCAAAATTTATTTATGCGCATTGCATTCAATCAATCACATGCATAGCATTGAGTAAAATCTCATTACAACAAAAAACTCATCAGGGAATAGATGGAAAATCTGGAGTAAGAAAATATTTTTGTAGAAAGATTCATGGTTCAGACTGAAATTATGTGGGGAATGGGCAATTAATACTTTAAAGAACTTTTAAAACATGCAATTTGAGTCCTATCATAATTAATAACATGGCGCTTATGGAGAAACTGCCAGGGCCAAGAAAACAAGTTGCAATAAAACATTTTTTATAAAGAGATTGCTTTGGAAGGGTGGGGCAACATTTTTCCATTTTTAAATACAGTAAATATTTCATTATAAATTTTGAATAGTTGTGGCTGTCACCTTGAAAATTACAAGCAGGAGACTGTGCAATGGATGAAGAGTCTCTGGCCTACATGTTGGGCAGCACTGCATCCATCAAAAGAAGGCAGTTGATGCTTGCTTTTTAAAACACCCACAAGGACTTCCCACAGTACACGTGATATCTTACAATTTGACAGTCAAATTTGCTGGGGGATGGACTCGCAATTGGACCTCCTTCGGCCACTTTTCTCGTGTTATTTTTTTGCTACTGTTTCTTAATTTTACACAGTGTCGTGCAGTTTGACTGCTTCTCAATTCAACCTTAGTCTGGCGATGGATTAGGATCAAATACACCTGTACACGTACAGTATTAATTTTCTTCAGTATCAAGTCCCTTCAGAAATCATGCCAGCAATCATTTTCTCACCGCTGGACACTTGGACCCGGTCCCGGACGCAGCCGATCCACCTTTGCCAGCCATCATCTGCTGCTGCTGGTGTGCAAACGAGGCCACCAGCCAGAGGCACGTGTCACACACCCACTGAATCAACTGATGCAGACTCTGCAACGTGCCAGCCTCCACGCAAAAGTGCTTGGGCTCCACCTGCATGCACACGTTGAGAATGTCCGGCTGCAGCGGGGTCTGCACGATCTTGGCCTCCAACAACTCGGCCGGGCCCTTGTCCGTGGCCAGCACGTCCGACGACCGCAACACGGACCGAAACTGGGCCGCCACACACGTGAGCATCGTGTGCAGGGCACAGGCCACGGCCCTGGACCCGTGCAACAGCGTGGAACTCGCACCCACGGAATTGGCAGCCAGCACTCGCTCCAGCGTGAGACGCACTCCGAGGAACCGGAGACGGAACGCGTTTTGGTAGACTGGCGGTTGGCGGGCGAACGAGTCGACGAGACGTTCGAGCACTGCTTCGGCCAGCGACGGGCGACAGAGGCCAATGACCACGTCCCACGAGTCCCAGCCGGAAACGATGCAGTATTCGAGGAGAGCGGAACACCAAGACACGGATGCTGGCCCGCCGGGGTCGGACAGGGGCGACAGGCGCAAGCAGACCAGGCCGCCGCCCAGTGAGTCCAGGGCCACGGCGCAAGACCCTGTCGCTGTCAGGCACATGTCCACCACTTCTCCGACGGCACCTGAAAAAAAAAATCGACATCAAGCTCATTATACATTTTATTTTCCCAGTGTCAGTAGAACAATAACCAGGTATCGGATATCAGTTTGAAGAGGTTTTTTTGTGTTTTGTTTTTTTTTGTTGTTATAAATCATTTCAAAGGGAATTCCGAAAGGGACTTGAAACCAAATTTGAAACTGGGATCGAGGCTTGAAGATTCATCAGGAAATAAACTGGATTTGGAAAAATAAATTCAAAAATTCATTTTTTCAACTACTTAAACTAGCTTTAAAAAAAACCCCCGATTCACACCGTTGATGCAGAAATAAACAGAAAAACTCAAAAAATGGAAGTGAAAACGATTTCCCTAGAAACTTGAAATGAGCAAAATCATGTCCACACAATTCATGACTGTCCTTCCAAGTTTTAATTTTAAAAACTCACTTTTTTTTCAATTCTATAGTCAAGAGTAAAATTGAAGTTCATGGAAATTCTCATCACGCTGCACAGTGTCAAGATTTATAGTGATCAAAAAGTTGTGCAAGAGTAGCAATAAGCGATTTTTCAAGTGCGAAATGTCTTTTGTTTACACGTCCGAAAACTTGAGAATATATCCCCCCTTTTTCCTCTATTCATGCATTAAAATTCAACAACATTCTACTCCCAAAACAAAATCTCACTCGGTTTCGCCAGATTTCCGTCCTCCGCCTTTCAAGACCGCCCCTTGCCCCTGGCACGTGAGACCATTCGAGAAAGCTTCGTCTTTCCTTGTTCCCCCATCTTGTGTTCCAAAGCAGTTGAAGCCGATGAAGATGCAGGAGCGCCCGAACCAGGATGAGACTGCGTTCCGGCAACACCAGTTGATGATGCAGCAACAACAGCAGCAGCAGTAGCAGCCGCCACCGCCGACGATGCCGCTGCCGCCGCCGCCGCAGCAGCAGCAGCGGAAGAACACGCAGGAGACAAAGGCGGATACGCAATGGATTTAACCTCAGTCAGTGCTCCCGAATGATCACGCACCAAACAGCAAATCCTGCTGCAATTCACGCCGGCGACAAAGGCGAGAACAAAAGCCTGCGGACGAGTGGGGTGCTTATCGAGGACAGACTCCGGCGCCCGCAACACCGCCACTCGACCGCCGGGGCTCCAACGACCCCCGACAGACCCCGTGACGCTCACTTCATCCGTTCCGGCGACTCCGCGTCCGCCGCGAGAACACCGACCGCCACGACCTCTAGCTCGACTTCGAAACAGACCCAGTCCCATGAGGCGACGCCGTCGCCGTCGACGGTTGTTGTTGTTGTTGTTCTTCCTCGTCGCCTTCTTGAACCCAGTCTTACTGTCCTGGTCTCCGTCGCCGCCGACGATCTGCTCCTCTCGTTCCAGCTCGTCGCCCTGACCACCGTCTCCGTCGTCCTCGTCATCGTCCTCTTCGTCATCGTCGTCGTCGAAATCAAAGTCGTCTTCCTCGTCCACGCCGATGCCGCCGCGGTCGTCGTCATTGTCCAAGTCCAGCTCGGCGACCAAGTCGTCTCCAAACAACGGATCCGTCTCGCTGCGTCGTCGCTTCCGACTACCCCGCCCGGCTGCCCCGTGGTGGTGGTGGCCCTGCACGAAAAGCCGGGCCAGAGACGGCGGGCAGAGGCCCACAGCCGACCCGGGCCCGCTGCCGTAACGCAAGTCCAGCTCCAACGACAAAACTTCGTCGTCGTCGACATCGTTGCTGCTGCTGCTTTTACTACTAGATTCCGAACTGATTTGCACCAGCAGCGTTCGGGCGTCTTCGCGGCCGAGAAACCGCAAGCACGCGACGCCTCGACGGACACTGCCGCCATCCGATGATGGTGATGATGAAGACGACGACGACGGCACCACTCGACACCGCCCCGCGAACTCGCACGACTGCCGCATGTCCCCACGTGTTGACGTGTAGCGCACCACACGCAGGTCCACAGAGTCGCCGAAAGGACTTGCCGTCGCCACGAGAAAGCCGCCATCTGCGTCGGTTACGAAGAAAAAAAAAGAAGGCAAAGAAGTTGAGAATCTCTCCGTCCAAATTCTAATACATCTATGCAAGTACTGGGTTTCTTCAGTAAAGAAATAAATAGAATAGGGACAGGTTCTTAAAGAGCCGATTTTCTCATCTTTTCATAAAATTTTACAACCTTGTGACTCAGAGGCGAATTTTGTGGGGGCATCGAGATGCGGACTCAATTTGTTCTTGAGCCTTGTCCCTATGTCGAATCACATTTTCCCATAAGCATTCATTAAACATATTTCCTTGGTTCCCCTGTTCATCAAAAATTAGGAATAAAGTCCCCAGAAATTGAATACATTTTTTCCTCAGCCAACATAGAGTAGAAAAAATAACTGGACAGCAGAAAATCACACTTTATTTAGTTTATAATTTTTTGGAATATAAATAGCTCAATTTGTTCAAAAGATAAAGACGTACAAAAAAATAAAATCTGTAGATATCTTTAAATTAAAAAAATAAAACGAACAATCTATGGTGTCATCGATTTTTAGGCATATTGCTCAACATTTTTTTTTTTTCCAGTCGATCAAGTGAGGTGATTTTTTTAACCTCTTCATAAAAAAATATGGAGCAAGGGGAAGAAAATAGGCACGTAATTCCTCATCGTTCTACAGGGCCAGGGCAAAGCCAGACAATGCCACTCACTCCTGAGACACGTCCAGTCGACAAGCTTGTCAGTGAGAGCAGCAGCCGGCGCGGGATGCAGCGACTCAGACAGCACCTCGCCCTGTACCAGGTCCAGAGGGAGCGTGAGCGTCACCACACGGCCCGCCGAAGTGATGAACATGGCGCCGTCCAAGTGACATCCGCCACTCTGCCGCAACGTCGGCCCCAGACCCTGGCTCACAAACTTCTCCTGATACGACCGACTGTTCCACGACGAGGACTGGTGTTGCAGCTGCTCCAGCGACGTCACGAGCTTGCGGCCATTGTGGAGCCAGCCCAGGGCCACGACGGCCTCCTGCACGTAATTGACGCAGTGCAGCTCCTGCCAAGAGTTGAGGGAATGGTCCCGACGTCCCCAGACCCGCACGTGGCCCCAGGCGTCGGCGCAGGACAGCCACGTGCCACATGGACTCCAAGCGAGCAACACGCCGTAGCACGGAAGTCGGGCCACCCTGACGACGGAGAAATCATCGCGCACAAAAATTAATTTTCACGTCAAAATTCTTGCTCCTAGATTAAAAAAATAATAAAAATAAAATAAGACTCACTCGTGCATGTCCCAAGGGGTGTTGAGATCGCACACCATCACCGAATGGCAGCCGAGATCCGTCGCCGCCACGATCCCCAAGACGTTCTTCACGGACACCGCGCATCTCCCCAACGCAGCCCTGCCAAATAAAATCCCACAACAACAAAATGATGATGATGATGGACACGAAAAAAATTATTTCAAAAATGAGCGATTCAACTCGCCTTTTGCACGCCGATGCTGCTGCTTCGGCAGCACGTCCCGCAGACACCGAGTACACCAATTCCATCAGGTGGTCATCACTTCATCACCCTGACACAGCGTCAAATGATTTAAAAGTTAACAACAGTCAACGCACACAACGACGACAATTCGCAAAGGAATAAAATGGAATTCTTCACATCGATCACAAGACAATTTTTTGTCCTCCTCTTTCTTCAAATGTATCTTCCGTATTTCCGAGTGAGGTGAAACAAAAGCGACACAAGATCGGGATGATGGAGTTCGTCGGAAAAATCTGTTTGGTCTCATAAAAAAAAAATCCAAAGAAGCACGCTCGCGATTTTTCAGATTGAACAATAATTCAAATAATTCCGACGGTAGATTCCAAACCCAAAACGTAACTTGTCAGATCAAGGTTATCCTCAACTTTCAGCAACCAATAAAAAAAGACTTCATCAGGTGAAATAAAACTGAAACAAACACCATGCTTCAAGTGCGTTTCAAGGCGTCAGGAAAAAAAAAAACTTGCTATCGATTTTCATCGGAAAAAAGCACGACAAAATAATCCTTTCATGGAAATCTTGCAGAAAACGGAAGTTCACAGCGAAAGCTGACGGTAATGTTAAAAATGAATTCGCATATAATCTCAGGTTTCGGAAATAATAGTGCCATACGAAATGTAATCCCTTGATTACTTTAGAGGGCAGAGAATCAAAGGAAAAGAAAAAAAAATTTCGCTCAAAGGAATATTTTTCCGCTACGGCAAAATATCAAAACATGAAAAAAGTTGGAAAAATCAAAATGTTTTCACGACCAATGTTTCTTCCATCAGAAACGAGGGGAAAAGTCACGTGGACACGTATCATCGTAAAGAGTTTCACAACCCACTCGGCAATTTCTCACAGCGCAGCAAAGCCTTCAAACGGACTGGTCAAATGAGTTTCTTCCAAAGGCACTTTCAATTGCTTCCAATACCTCCTCGAATTCACAAAATAGAAAAAAAAAACCACTGGACAAGCTTCGCGTTGAGTACATTCAGAATTTAAAAAATCCCCAGTCTCAAGATTTGTAAGGGTTTCTTCGAAATACTCGCGAATCCCTTAAAAATTGTCATTAAATACGAATGAAATATCTCTTCAGAAACTTATTATTGGTTAATTACATCTCATGATTTTCTAAGGATCACGAAAAAAAACAAAATTTATGTGGGTCATGTGGAAATTGTTGTCAGTGATCGAGTTTCCCCATTAACAAAAAATTTGAAATTCCCAAGAAAATGAGCCCACAAGAAGAACCCATTGAGCTCTGATGAAAAATACTTACGAGAAATTTCAAGCGAATTGTAAAAATTTTGACATTTATTGAGCAACAGATAGCTTTCTTGATTTTAAATGTCTTCCTGATTTTCCCCGTAGATTCGAGGCTTCAAATCGTATCTCTACTTCACCTTCGCTATATAGATAGATATAAATAAATTTACTTACAGATCAATAAACAGTGAATAAAAACGCAAAAAGACATTGTCGGTGAAAATCCTTCAACACGAATAAGCACTGTAATGTTCCTCCATTTAAGCTCATAAACTCGTGAATTACAGTTCTTTAAAAAATAAAAATCCCTAAGAAGATGAGGTTCGTTGATTGCTTGCTTCTATCTTAGTTCGAATTTCGCGAGGAAAAGCGTCAGAGAACCAGAAACGAGTTTCGCACTCGTTCGAACGCAGATTATTGCTTCAGATCCCGCGGAAATGTGCGTGCGTGAGACTCGACTTCACGCACGGAGTCATTCGCATAGAAATCACACACCAATTACTAGTGTCGCCACCACGAAAGACTTAACAACATGACCGTCAAGTAAAAAAATAATAATAATCACAGAACAGGTACTTCCTTGCTCCAAAAAAACAAAAAACAAATCGTCGCTCCACAGGCACATTTCCACCAAGAGAACCCACTTGAGCACCGTTTTTCTCACTAAATTTTCGTTCAAATATCTTCCACAAAAAACTCAAAAGCGAAGACACGTCCTTTTTTTCTTGAACACAACAAAAAACCGCGACAATTTTACGAACTTTTACCATGGAAAAAACGGATGGAATCATCCCGGTTAGAGTAGTCCTGAACCTTCCGGAGGCCCTTGGCAAACAGGAATGCTTTTCTTTCGACGTAAAATCACAGTGAGAATACATGAAGAAAACAGTGAGCGGATCGACATTTCTTTCTCGAGTTGAGCGCAAAAATACTTTGAATAGATCCGCGAGTAAAAATCAAATCGTTTCCTCCAGAATTAAGAAAAATCGAGAGTTGAGCAGCTCTTCCTGACGTCGTCCTTTCTCGTCGAAATTTTTTTTTTTTAATACTGTACCTTCAAACCTTTTTTTTTACTTTTCTTCGCACACACTCGTTTTTTTCTTCATGCGAACCGAAACAAAAATGAATAAATAAATCGTGGCACGGCGATTCAAAATCAAAAGCGGCATTAAAACGACAGGACGTAGTCGGAGACCCGAGGTGGAACGACAACGACGGCTCGTCACGTTGGGCTACGTCGTCACGTAGCCCAATTCTATTGCCGTCGTCGTCGGCGGAGGCGAATCTTTTCCCGCGTCATCTCCCGAGTAACCAGACTCGGACTCTGACGGCGCCCGGTGTCTACTTCTCGCATCACTGCCACCGTCAACTTCCTCCTCTTCTTCGTGTCGGACGCCTGATTTCTCTATCCGGTCGTCGACAACGACGACGTACTGCAGACGATGCTTTTCTCGCTGACCCGCGTCTTTATCGATGCCCACTTCCACATAGCCTGGCGTCACTGGAGTGACATTCGTTTCAGACATCATCGACTCGGCGTCTTCTGAGAGTGTCAAGTCTGTCACATCCAACGTGTCGTCTCCGTCTTTGGCTTCCCCATTAAACAAGGCGTCGGGTTCTTTTCCCGGAGAGTCAATAAACGCATACGCATGCATGTCCTAAAAAAATAAATATAAAGAACATTCATTTCTCGGAAAAGAGAAACGTGAAGCGAATCGGATATAAATCTGTTTATGATACAACTGATTTGTACATCAAGTGTTTTCAGGAGCGAGGCTGCGAATCCTAATAAAAACATCTTCCATAATAATTATCTACACGACACTTTTTTGTTAAATCTCCGGGTTTCAGAAAGCCCCTGAGCAGTTCTTAATTTCCATACTTTGTCCGTAACACTGACAGAATGAATACAACGAATTTGTTCTAGGTCTCGACAGTGTCGGAAAAATATATTTAAAAATGTCATTAAATAAGACAAATTTTCCCATTTCATCGGAATACTGTGTAACGAATTTTCGCCTCGATATGTGTGCATTTGACATGGATATTTTTACTACTTGGCACTACATGGGAAAACCCAATTTGAGCATAATTGAAAAGCCTTCCAAACATGTTACATGTATATCGTTTTGTACAGAAAATGTGGCATTCCAGGAAGCGTGAAGCTATAATCGAAATTTATTTAGTTTCATTTCAGAATTCAGAAATGGCTAATTTTTTTGAAAGAAAAGTATGTTTGGAGGGATACTGCTTCATTTCAGGGAACACCCAGTTCTTATACATCATATTGAATAAATGCTCTTCTTACACGTGCATTTTCTTTTCGTTCCAGCTTATACTTTAACAAGATCAGTAAAATTTTAGAAAATTCAAGAGGCCTAGAATAAGAGAATATTTTATTTCACAAATCGAATTTCCTCGATTATTTAATTAAAAGAAGCTGGAAATGTGGGCAATTCCTCAAAAATCTGTTGTGGAAATACTACAAGTAAATTATTACCCATTTTATACAAAACTTCAACAATACATGCTCAAATAAGCATGAATCTCGTTACAACGAATTTCCCTCAGGTCCCAGGAGTTCGTTGTAACGAGATTTTACTACTGTATATGAATCCATGCATAGTCATTTCCCCCTTCGACGCAATTCAGCACTTCCACGTCAAACTTACGATTTTTGCATTTTGAGGGGAAAAACTTACTGATTTGAAGAAATCCGGAGGAACAAATCCGCCGCTCGGCTTCCGGCCACCAGCAAGCACCAATGTTGGCAACGGGGGTCCGTCGCTCGAAAACTAAAACGAGGTAACACACACACACACACACAATTACAAGGTTTCATACATGAATGAGCCAAAATTTCGATGGTTCAAAAACTCACCGGCACGTGCTTGTCAGGCCACAAGTCATTGCCCGGACTTCCTCCTCCTTCTTCGCTGATCGTCGGCACGTTGATCTTTACAGACGTTATCACCTTGTATTTCCTCATTGCCCTAAAAAAAATAAAAATAAATTGATTCGCGTGAACATCAGGACGGCTCTCCTCAATCCAATTTAAACTATTGACGCATGACTCAGCAATCGGCAAAAAAAATTAGATTTAAGGGTTGGATTGAAACTGAAATGCAATGAGAAGAAAACAGACGAAGTGCACGACACACACACAAAAATTACTTACCAATTGAGTCCTGGAATGGAGGTAACCAGCGAAGCCATGAGCAGCACTGACCCCACTACGATCCACACAGTCGGCGAACCTCCACCTACAGAGTAATCAATGCATAATTAAACAGGATATCCTAAATGTTTGCCCATAACGAATTGAAAAATGAAATTTTTCATTCACTAAAAATATTTCTTTCCGCCTCAAATTCGTACGTTTGGAAATCAATGGCAGCAGTCTCAACCTTTCTCACCTGACCATTTCAACGCATGATCGGACAGGCAAAAATGAAGAAGAAAAAAACACTCACCATTTTAATCTTTGAACGCAGTAAAAACGCATTTTTTCAACTTTGTCTGTCACAAGCTTCTGAATACTTGAAATCTTTGAAATACTGTACAGTACTGTTTATTCGATAATCGGTTCACTTTCCAACCGCCCCTCAACCAATAAATATTACAATTTCAGAATTTCGAGTGGGACAAGTGACAGTGAAAGCAAGATTATTCAATTCCAGGACAGCGGGAGGAAAAAAGAGGGGCGACTCGTAATAAGAATTTTTTATATTCGCGCTAATACGACACACGACAGAAAACTCACTATCCGCCTCCTCGCCATTGATAGTGAACCACACCAGTGGACTCGAGCCTGATGCCGAGTGACTATTGAGGCTGAATAAGTAGAACTGGTCTTCAGATAAGGTGATAGTGTCCGACGTCACAGATCCATTCACGGTTTTCCTCTGTGGCTGCGTCTACGGAAAATTGATACAGTTGAACCTTGATAACTTCAACCTCCCCATGTCGGATTTTGTCAAGTCCTTGTCTGAATTCACTTAGAAACAATTCATTGAAAACCTTTCCAACTCGAAGTTTTCCCCTCAAGCCACAATAACTCGAATTTTCTTCCGGCTTTTATTTTCTTGACACAGGAAAGAGAAAAGCAATGAAAAATGTAACTTGATGTGCTTTGAAATGAAGTAAAAGATTAATTGGGCAAATAAATCCTTGCCTCCAGGTTATACACCCTGTCAACTCATTTAAGGAACAATTCAAGGCCCAAAATATCAACAATAACAATTTCCTGTGTTTCTTTGTTCTCTCCCGAATAGAGAGGATTGTTTCCCCAACTGGAAAACTCCACTATTGCAATTTTTGCGGGCCCCTTGAAGTTCAACTTCGATTTAAATAATCAATCTTGAAAATAAAATTTAAAAAAACACACGACTAATCAAACAACCCACTTTGCACTTCTGGTTGTGCTCGTCAGCAGGCTTCTTCTCGCAGTAGAATATCGTGTATTTGTGGACAGGCTCCATAAAGTCCAAGGGGGTCCAAGAAAGGCGGTAAGACCCAGGTTTCGATTTCTCCACCTTCACCTTCACGTGACCTTGAATGAAAAAAAGTAATCAGTTTTCAATAAACCCTTATAAAACCTTTTTTTGCAAACTACCGTGGCGCCAAACCGGTACGTGCACAACTGGTCCTCGCAACATTCCGACGCTGTTTTTGGCCGAGACGGAAAAGTTTAGGGCGCGTGAGTATGAAGACCCTCCGAGCTTCGCCACGAAACTATCCCCGCTCGTCTCGATCCGTTTTTGAGTCATACCGTCACTCTGCGCTCGAAAAATTCGAGTTCCATCAAGTGATGTACAAAAATAGCGAATAAGAGTGTTTTGAAGTAGCACGTCATCTACTACAGTACAACATATCATTCGTTCGAACACATTTTTGGTCGAATCCTTGACATTTTTGGCTTATTTTTGACATAGGGGCAGAAGCATTTCATCAGTTCAAAGACTGCGAACAGACAAAAGAGTTTTACCTTTTGGTGGAATTCCGGGTAAAAAACCGGTTCTCAACTTGAAAATTATCATCGGTAATGTCATAACTCAAAGTTCCAATTCACATTCTCGGCACGGAATCAGCACTCAGATGACTAAACGAAAGGGACACAATTCGACGCACAACAGTAAGCCCAATTTTACAAAACTGACTGGGGATGATGACACACTATTGCAAAATGCATTCAATAAAAAAAAAAACAAAAGAACGCACAAAATCGACGACGTAGGTGAAATTCGGGCCATTCCACTGGGACATGGACACCTTTTCCCAGTAGATTGTCGAAGCACCGTCGTCTTTGTCAAAGTAGTAAGCACCTTCGGGCACCACCGGCGCCTCTCCGGGCACATCTGGCAGCGTCGTGAACTCCATTTCGTCGGAATAGCCGGACCACAAATCCTCGGCCTCGGCTAGGCCACACACTGACCGCACCTTCACTTTGTACTTGGCGAATGGATGACTCAAGTTGGTAAGCGTGTGCACCACACTCAGGCCCTTCAAGTTCTCCAATGTCGTCTCGACTCGTTCGAAATCCTGAGAACACAGAAATTGATACAACTACTACATGACTGCGTCTTACTCACAACTAATGAAACATGATCAATCGTCAATCATTTTTTGCTGATTCAAGAAATGCATTTCTTATAGACTTGAAGTACACGATGAAAAAAATTCGCTTGCAGTTGTAACTTGTAAGAATGCACATCAAAATCTGAGAATCATCGCCAAACAAATTATTGAAGTACGCGGATTTTGCTTCCTGTTGAGAAGTTATTCCTGATTCTTCCCATGATCAACAGTGGAGAACTATAGAATAAATTCGATTAATATCGTATTTACTTGAGTAACACGCACAACCAGGTTTTTTAGTCTAAAATTTTGATAAAATCATACCCCTCAGTGAGACGCACACCCAACTTTTGGAGCTATACTAGTTGGGGGGGACCCAAGCACAAAACTACGTCTATATAGATTTCGCTAAGAACGGCACACGGAACGTTCTTGGCGGACACACTCCAACCATTCCACAACCCTGTTCTGTTGATCCTGTGGTACGCTATCGTCAGCCTTACCATCAGTTCGTTTTACTCTCAATTCAAATTCATTATTGACTCAAAGTGAATTGACGCTTGCACTGTTTTATTGGTGTTCTGCTGAGACTGAATTTGGGGGGCGGTTAGGTGAAGTTAGGTTATGTTAGTTAAAATATGTATTAATGTTAATTAAAATATTTGTAATGAACATATAAAATCCATAGTTGAAATATTTTCAACTAACATAACCTGACCTAATCTACCTTCACCTAACTGCCCCCTGAAGTCAGTTTTTGCAGAAAACTCAGGTCAGGTTGTGTTACCTAAAATATTTTCAATGAACACATTTTAAAATGTATGGCTGAAATATTTTCTACTGACATAACCTGACCTAACCGCCCCCCAAATTCAGTCTCAGCAGAATCAGAAATAACAGTGCCAGTGTCAATTCAAATGCACAGTTGGATTTGGCAAGGCTGAGGATTAGCGTACCTCACCGGCAGCACAGCAGAGCTGTTGGAGAAATGGAGTGTACAAGGGCTGAGCGCACCTGGAAGGGAGTACGCACTGTTTTTTGAAGATGGAGCTAGTAGTCCGGGTCCCCCCCCCCCCCAACTAGGATAGCTCCCAACTTTTTTCTCATCTAAAACTAAAATATTTCAAAAATAAAATTGGCCAAATTTGAATTCAGACGTAAATAACCGGGATTCAACTGTTTTAAATTTTTCAAAAAAAAAAGGCTTTTAAGTTAATTGGTCCAAAGTTTGCCTCAAGAATTAACTACTGTATATTCACACCGATAAATTTATAAACATTTGTATTCACCTACGACACGTTCTCGTTTCAATTTTGAGTAAAACGTGCACATGGTATTTTAATAAATGCGGTACCTCGATTTGATTAATTGTGCGGTTCTATCTGAAAATTCATAAAAACATACAGTATACGTGAGTCAATGCGTAAAAATAATTGCGTTTAACATACGCGTAAATAATTTTTGAAAACAAACGATAAAATAACTCACCCAGTCTTCCTCGAAGTCCGAAGTGAGACTTATCTCGTGAAACAAGCCATTGGCGTCCATCAGATTGATGAGCTTGTCTTTGATTTCCCACAAAATCGAAGCATTGCGTTGACCAATTTCCAAAACGCGTAACTTTTCCGGGGGATGGGGACGGACGTTTCTGAAGTTGTGAAACTCTACAACTGGTAACTGAGTGAAAGTTTCGTTCAACGGACTCGACGCCTCTATGAAGAAATACAGGGTTTCGCTGTTGAAGATGCATTTTGACGCGTTGAACGTGCAATTGAATCGGTTAGGTCCTGACAACACGGACCTCGTCATCTTTTCACATCCATAGTATCTGGGTCGCACCAAAGAGACGGGAAAAAATTATGGCAACTGCTTTTCACTTTAAAATCACATTGGGCTAAATTATTTGGTACACTTACATCGCTCGAGAGTCGTTGTAAATGCGATAACCGACTTCGTAAACTGTGTTATAGATCACCAAGGGTGGCACAACCCAGGAACACGCTAACGTTTCTAGACCCATGGAGATACACCGAAACTCCAACAAAGGCTGAGGATCCACTGCAAGGAAACATAATGTTGATTATACAGAACCTTAGATAATAATTCAATTCTCAAAGTTGCTTTGAGAAAATGATACTTACGGCCAATGAAAAGCTGCGATGAACATAGCGATTTGGTTTTGCCATCATGACTTTTGAGCTTACACACATAACGGGCAGCATCACTCCACGTTAAATTAGGCAGTACAGTCTGAATGGATGAATCGTTGAGTACGTGTGACGGCAAATGCCCACTTTCTAAACTTTGCTGAAAGCGCGTGAACACCAAGTCTTCTGGGCCATATCGTTGGGGATCCAAAAACTTTGAGTGAGAGAAGTTTGCTACGCAGGTCACCGTGAGATTGTCTCCCGGACGACGGTATAAAAGTCCTAATGGATCCAAGGCTACAACAATGAAAAATGGAAGTGTTACGACTTTTGCTCCAATCGAGGGAACAAATAATAGCATACTGGCAGCATCGAACGTAGAGGAACACGAAAGGCTCGTCACAGCACTAGATATGACTACGCATAATGCAGACACACAGTGGATTTTGTAGGCCATAACTGGCACATGGAAGGTGTCGGATGTACTGCTCGAGTGATCAAAATCTTACGAGACAAGAACTGTCGCATGTGGCACGGTTTCATGATCACTCGAATCTGAAACGCGACAGAGTCGATGTCAAGGTAACCGCTCGAAGAAAAACTAACTCCACACTTCGCACGTGGCTAAGCAACACAGAACTTGCCATGAATGGCACACACCGTCAAGCACAGAACGAAGCAATGTACCTGCAAAATGGGATTCACAGGAAGTTTACAGTTTCATTGATCGAGCTAGACCTCTTCAGCGCAATGAAGTTTCCCGAGTAGTAACTTCGACTCAGCAATCACGCCACAATGTCAGCTTTATGACGGCGAAGTTCAGCAACACCAACACAAAATAAACATAGATCAAGTCATTCGTTCAGTAAAATTTTATGGAATAAAACGGCGACCCTTGACGACGAAATGAAGTCCTATTCTCCTTCCACGACGACACACACAGCAACACAACACCCAGGAAGGAGTCAGCTGATAAATAGAATAAGAGACGCAATGTCGACAGCTGGAAGGATAGGACTTGAATGATCTTCCTCCTCCTGCCTGCCACCGCTCCTCATCCGCTCTGCCTCACTCCTCAGCGTGCGTCCGGATCCGGTGGGCAGCTTGTACTTGTACAGTTGTTGCTAAAACAAAAGTTAGGTGTCGCTCCCATCGGAGCACGCGTTCCCTGCCCTTCCATCCAGTTGTCGAACCAACTGCTCCCCCAGAAGTTCGCTTCAGCTCAATAACTTTTCGGCGGGGAAATTGAACGACACCGACACAGTAAAGGTGAAAATAATGTCCGCTCACGCCTTCGCTGAACAAGGTCAATTTTGTTAAATGGAGTTTTCAAAGCTGACGCATGGCCATTCGATAAGGAATGAGAATGAAGGCAGAGCTTTCTTCATGAACACGACATCTATTACTTTCACACTGAGTCAATAAACAGAACACAAAAAGGTCAGAGCAGGGATAAGATGATCGGTCAAGAGCTTGAGTCTCCTGTCTATTCAGTGCCATTCATTATCATTGTCAGGAACAGTCAAGAGAACTTTAATGACGTTATGTGTTAGATTATAGCTGCATTGTGACGCAGTACAGCACAATATGATCATTCCTGTCCTCATTATACAGGAGCTAATAGGTTGTGTATGATAAGAAAACCTATGATCAAGTGATACGAGGATTTCGGAGAGTGAGAAAAATTCCGTCGTTGGCATCAATTAATTGAAAGATATTGCAAATGTCTCACCTTCCATGTAACTTTCACCCTAACCTTGCAGGAAGACCTACCATGGGAATATTTTGATCGCTATGTGGCTTATTTTCTCCGGGAAGGATCTTCTGAGATGGGTGTCTCATTGTTACCTCTCAATCCAAGATCATCGCTTTTGCCTTCAATAGTTCAGTAATTCCAATTTCAAGTCGTGACTGCTTTGTGCGTGTGTAAACTTCTCACGACTGCTTTGACGCTTGTGGATATCCTTCATCATTTTTCCTAGATTTTCTTCGGGTTTTAAAAATGGACATGATCGAGCGATGGATGTCGGGAAGTGTTCAGTAAAAATTCCTGCGACTGCGTTGTGTTTCTCCCGACGAAGGCTGCTTTTGTAAGTGTCCACAGTTTTCATATTACCCTTCTGTAGTATGGACTGGTCAAGGTCTTCAATTGTAGGAAATCGGTGATCGAGATGGTCGTTTCTTCGTATAGATTTTATCTGATTTTGTGAGAAAATTCACAAGTTTTCCATATTTTTTTTCACGTTTTGCGAAAGTGTTGAAAGTGTGATTCATTGATGATGGTGTAATTTTTTCGCGTCCTCTTTTCTTGTGACACAGAGAAAATGATCTAGTTTTGTTATAAGCAGGCGTAGTGAGCGCGGAAGATTCACTCGGAGTTTACCCGAACTGAAGCTTCTGAAGCATAGAGAGTTACAAATCAGGATGTCCAGGTTTTTAAGCAAGCTCTTGAAAGGTCACCAGAAATTCCCGGAAGATGAGAGGTCTGGCCCCTCCGAAATATCAACTCCAACAAACGTTTCGCATGACATTCATGTCGTCGTAAGCGTCACTGGAGAATTAGAAGGGCTTCCAGAACCATGGAGGAGACTGTTGGAAATAAACAATATCAGGTATTTGTTTTTGTTTCTTTGATTCTCAACATTCGCGTTTCACTCGTCCCGCTTTGTTTTTTAGCGTTTCGGATCAGAAAGAAAATCCTGCGATTGTTCTTCAGGCGATGAAGTATTATTGTTACCTTGAGGCTTCGAAAAAGAAAGCGGAAGGAGATATCAAGCCTCTCATAACGGAGGACTCCGTACAAAGAGAAACGGAGGATATTCGTCATGTGAACTTTTCTGAACTAGGTAGAATTTCTGAATCTCCGCTCTTGTACTACAGTATCAATGTTAGATATGCTTTCAAAATTCAGGGAAGCCGACGAAGACCCCTCCGATCAGCGCCAAAGATGTGAGTGATGACGAAAACACAAGTTCAGAGAAAGAAACTGGGTTCCCCCTGAAAGGCACATTTTCCGAGAAGCCAGTAAGTTTGAAAATGAAAGAAACGATCATCTCGTGAGATTGTGGCTTCACGAAGACGTTTCTCGTGTTTAGATACCCATGACTGCTGTAACGCGACCCGTTAACGACAGCCGTCCAGATCTTCCGCCGAAACGAGTGATTGGACAGTCCGTTCGCATGAATAATACCGGCGGGCAAAACGGACAGCATCCTGCCCCTGTGCCACCGACTAATCAGGACCTCCGAATTACTGACGAGACCATTTTGAGACACAAAAAGAAACCCTCAGACTTGCGTTACAGCCGACTTTCTGATGCGTCCATTCAAGAAGAGCTAGTCCGTGTCTGTTCTCCTGGTGATCCGAACAAGAGGTTTCGCAAAATTCGAGAAGCTGGAGCAGGGTAAATTTACTCTCCAAAATGTCTTATCGCAATCGGTGATCATTTAGCCAATTTTACGCTGTATTTCGATGTTAAGAATGATAGGAAAAAAAAAGCGCAGGGCACGAAAAGTGAGTGTGGGAATTGGGGGAGAAAGGCAACCTGTAGAGATTTCACTCAGCGACGAATTGTTGTTCTTCGAGTCAAAATTTTGACTCATTTGCTTTGCTCTGGATGGTATCATTTTCAAAGTTCTTGGAAACGCTTATTTCAGGAATGCTCTTTACATTTCTTAATCTGAGTGCATTCTTCTCCTGACAAAGCATCAGTTTGCGGAATCATTCGTTTTTCTTTTGACTTTTGATAAGGCCGGTGCTAAGTTTTTAACGTTCATGACACTGCAATTCTAGAACGTTGACCGTCGTTGACATTTTGTTGAAATGTCAAATGTTTTTTTAAATGATTTTCTCACTTATTTTGTGATGGATTTTTTTTTTTGAGGTGTCTTCGGGAATATCGACACTTGGTCTATCTGTGGAGAAGCTGCGGCCTTAATAATAGACGATCTAAAGTTGAAACTCATTGACTCAAACCTCCCTATGTCAAATTGTTTTCAACTCCCTGTTGGAATTCCTTCAGAAACAATGCATTCAAAACCTTCCTAACTTGACAGATTTCCCCCTCAAAGCTTTGGAACTTGAATTTTCTGGTGGCCTTTTGCCAATTATTTTATTGACACAGGAAAGAGCATTAAAAATGTGTTTTGAAAGGAAGTGAAAGACTAATTTGAACCCAGCCTCCTATTTCAGCATCCTGCGAACTCAAATAAAAAGCTATTCAGGGCCCAGAATATCGCCAATTACAATTTCATGTAATTCTCTGCATGTGGGATTGTTGATGTACAATAGTAACCTTTGATTGTCGGTGCTACAGTATTTCTCTTTCACAGAGCTTCAGGAACTGTGTGGATTGTGCATGACATGGTCAACAAAGGCAGGAAAGTTGCCGTGAAGGAAATTGACATGAGGCGACAGGTGAAGAAAGACCTGATCCTCACGGAACTAAAAGTCATGAAGGAGATGCAACACCGAAACCTAGTCAACTTTCTCGATTCATACTTTATTTCGGACCACTTATGGGTAAAGACACTCACTTCTCATGCTTGACGTTTTTTCGCAGTAAGTGTAATATTTTTGTTTCTTCTCTTCCAGGTTGTGATGGAATTGCTGGAAGGTGGCCCACTTACCGACGTGGTCATGGAGACAATCATGACAGAGGCGCAGATTGCGATAGTTTGTCACGAAGTTCTTCAGGCCGTCAACTTTCTTCATAGCAGAGTAAGTCACGAGTGTGTTTCTAAAAAAAAGGAATCCTCCTGTAATTTTCGTGTGTCAAATAGGGCGTAATACATAGAGACATAAAGTCAGACAATGTGCTGCTCGGCATGGACGGCACGGTGAAAGTTACAGATTTTGGCTTCTGCGCCAACATTCAGGGAGACCAAAAACGACAAACAGTGGTCGGCACCCCATTTTGGATGGCGCCCGAAGTGAGTGTTCTTTTTTTCTGTGCTCTTTGTGTGAAAATCTTGATGTTTCATAACTTTTAAAAATATTCATAAATCATTTCCAACGGCTTTGATTTTTGTCAATAGCGTGGAAAATATCCAGTGAGAGAAATGCTGATAGCTAGACCAGCAGCAGTACTGTACTTGACTAGTATTCCCTCGTTATCTCATGATTAAAGTTGAAGAAAAAACCTTGGGATCTAACCACGGTTTCTCATAATCGTTAACGAATTATTTCTGAAGCTTTCAAACGAGAGAAAAATGGAAGTTTCCTTTGAAATACATGCCTGCAAGTTGTCTGAACCTACCTGAATAAGGCATAATTAGTATATATGCTCCAATGATACGGCATTTATTCGAAATACTGTATTCAAGTTTCCCCCTGCGTTCAATAGAGACTGGCAATGGTTTACGATGGGCCATCAATTATTTTCAACATTTGCAAATATGGAAATTGAAAGATTGGTGAAGTAGGGGGGGGGGGGGGGGCTGTGATTTCCCATTGATTACTGGAAATGAGACAGGACTGAATAAGAAAAGGGTAAAAGGGAAGGGTCTCTTTGTTCCGTGTTTGAGACTAGATTGTGGGAAGAATTATTAAAATCAATAAAAATTTTTAATTATTTTACCACACCCCATTCTTTGACTCTTCCACTACAAGAGACCAGATAATCTTCCCTTGTCTATTGCAAACTTGACATTTATTGGAGCAGTTCTGGTAGGTTTGTTACCGTATTTACTGATTTACTGAAGTACCGCGCCCCCTCAAATGATGTGTGCACCTGAATTTTTCAGCCTGATTGGTATACGGTATTGTAATGAATATTTATGACTAAGACCATCATTTCCTTTTTCAAATTAAAATTGAGTGAAAATTCCACGGTGGAAACAAGTGTGATGTGGACCAAAGCTTTAAAATTTTCGAAAAAAATATAATCCAGGTCTATGACAAGCATTCATTTTTTCCCCTTTTGTTTAAAAAAAAAAGCGCGTATGGTTCTCAAGTTGATACGGTATTTACTTTTATCATGTTGAGCTTGCTTTTTTATTGCAGGAAATGTTAAGTTGCTGAAAAATGAGAAATAAAATTAGGTTTTCGCTGGAAAATGCGCCTTTTGTTTCATGTTGAGGCCAGGAATAAAATTGTCCTAGCATCATGTGTTTTCATTCTTTTTTAACGTTTTTCGTTTTTGTTACACTCTCGTGTTTTTGCGTGCAGGGGGCAAAAAAGGAAAGAAAAGAAAATGCAAGACGATCGTTGAATATTTCTGCGTGATGATGCGATTTGCTTGATGGGTAGGAATGGGTTGGGGTGGCCGTGAGAGGCGTTCCTGTTGCCGCACGCTGGAAACTGATCAACGAGCGAAAAGGGGCAAGAATGCGAAAGGTGGCGAGCAAAGAGTGGCTCTTGCTCGTTAAGGGTGGTCTTTCCCTCCCCATTCTTATTTTCCTTGTTGTCAATATTGATTGATTGATTGATGACAGCCGACTTGTTTCATTCATTTTATTGGTTTTTTTGTTGTTCTGTTTCAGGTCGTGACTCGGAAGCAGTACGGAAGGAAGATCGACATTTGGTCGCTGGGCATCATGGGGATCGAGATGATTGACGGGGAGCCGCCGTACATGAACGAATCGCCGTTGCGGGCCATGTACTTGATTGCGGCCAACGGACGGCCGGTCATCTCGTCGTGGGCCAGGTTGTCGCCAGACTTCCAGAACTTCCTCGACCTCTGTCTCTGCGTGGACGTGGAGCACAGGGCGTCGGCGTCGGACTTGCTGACGCACAAGTTCCTGGACAAGGCCGCCTCGCCGCACACGCTCGTCCCACTCATCAAGGCGGCCCAGATCGCTCTCAACAAAACCTATTGATGATGATGCTGGCGGCGGTGATGGTGGTGGTGGTGGTATTTTTTAAATTGATGATGATATTTAATTTTAAAAATAATTTTCTTTTCGTCTGTAGTGTCCGACTCTGAGGAGGATTCCTTTTTTTTTGAGCGAAATGTGCCTTTGGAGTTTTTTTTTTTTCTTGGTTGTTTGTCGTTGCTGCTCCCCTTTGGCCTTTTGCTTTTCAAAGATTTTTCCCCCACGAATGTTTTTGTGACCTTGGGTGAAATACAATTTTCTGGTCTTGTCTTGCACTCTTGAACAACCCTCCATCGCCCGTGGGTTAAATTTTGGATTCGTTGAGAGCAGTTACGACAAACAAGAACCCCTGATTCCTCGCTGTCCAAAGTTTAATTTTTTGTTTTGTTTCATTTGTCTATTTAATTTTTGGATAGGGTTGCGTGAAAAGCGCTTCATTTCCGAGGAGTGTTCGAGCTTTTCTTGGTGAGAACTGTGTGTGGGGGGGAGCGATTACCGCGGAATCGTGTCTCGTGTTCGCCTATTTATGGTTGATTCCTTTTGTTTCGAAGGAAGGAATCCAGGTATTTTGCAGTATATTTCTAGTACACACGATCGCGTCTTTTGAGCCAGTCAAGAAGAGGAGGAGCGGGGAAAGGAAAAAGTTGGACGAGTGGAGTCAAACGTGCTTACAAAATTTTTGTCGCGATTTATTGGGTCCAAAGATTGCTTTTTGAGTGTGTGGACGACGAGATTCACCAAGACTTATTTCGCGTAACAAGACGCCTCTTTTTTGTTTCTGCTGAAAAAAAAAATGTGAGCCATTGAAAAGAGGTGGTGTAGGGGGGCTGCACAAAATGACGAAAAAGAAAGAGAGGCAGGCGGTTGTGGGCCAAGAGAAAAAAAAATCCACGCGTTGTGATGCATTCGTTCTTCCGAAGAACCTCCCGTTTACATGAGGCTGTTTCTCTGCTTTTGAAGTTGGCCTTCTTTTTATCGAGTATGGAATGATGAAACTTGCAAAGACTCAGCTTTTCTCCTTTTTTTTTCTTCTAAATTGGGAGGGATGGTCGCAAAATTTTGAGATTCGGGCACTTGACGTCATCGGAAATATTTGCAATTTTTACATCAATGATATAACAATCGGTCCCCACTTCGAAATGATTAATTCGGCTGAAAATCTTGTGAGAGCTTATAGAAAGTGTCGCTTCATGCCCGAACGCAAACGAAAGGAAGAATAATCGGCGGAAGGATATATCTTTGAATGGGAATTTATAAAACAATGCTTTTTACAGTTTTAAAAATAATTTTCGTTCATATATTCTTGATGACCTTCAAATATTGCGAACATCCTTTGTGTGTTTAAACTTGGCGCATAAAATACGTTTTCGCTGTTCGAAAAGCGGGAAAAAAAAAATCTTTGTTTCAAATTTGTTTCCCATTTGCTCAAAATTGCCAACTGCGGGGAATGAGGGAGAAAAAAGGGAACAATTTAACTTGCATCGAAAAAGTTGACTGTGTTTCTTCCTCCCGACTTTTCAGCGCGTCGATGAAGAAAGGTGAGAGAGAAACGAACTGATACACGCGCACGCATTTTTATTGTGGAAATTGCTGTGGGATATATATTTTGTTGTTGATCCGCCGTGTTGCCATTTCGCGAGTATTCCTTTTTGTGTGCAAAACGAGCTGGGGGCCATGTTACGGCGTGTTTGAGTCGAGTATTTATATCCAAAACATTCTCTGGCTTCCAAACTAGAGGAAAAAGTGATAAAAAACACTCGCTCGTGCGTTTATTAGGAGAAGTTTGTGTGTTTGAAGCTGCTTTTTTTGAAACAACCTCGTTTGTTCTTTCGTCGTTACTTTCAGAATTTATTTATTTATTTTTTGTGGCATCTACGCCTCCACAATTTTTTCAAGTCGAATTTCTCTGAATGTTTCAATTACTTGCAGTAATTACTAAGAAGAAAAAAATAGTAAAGCTGGCACGAATCACAAAATGTAGCAAAGCTTTTTCAAATTAATTAGGACGAATTAATTTCTTCTCTGCTGTAATCCTTGCTATTTTCTTCATTCTATGGCTGAGGCAGCAAAACAAAATTTATGAAACTTTTTTCGAAACTTTTTCTAGAAAAAAAATTATGTCTGCGTGATGCAGAGATGAAATTTTCTTTCTGGGCTTAAATCGCTGAATTTTGGGGATTGAGTAGTCATAAAAGGTTGCAATAAGTGAAGGCATATGGGCTGTGTTTAACCTACTGCAGGGTTCGGTTTTTTTTTCTTCCACGGGTGTCGAAGAATATTTCTGGGTCGTTTCATGATATGTACAGTTCTTGATTGCTTCGGAATATTTTCTCGTAATCGCCGAATCGTGAAGCGTGAGACGAAAAATACGTCGTTTCCGTTTTAGTCATGTTTCTGATTTGATGAGAGTTTTTTTCTTAACTGCTGAATGATTAACCGGGGAATTGAGAGAGAGAAAAAAACAAATAAATTCGATTCAATTTCAGTTGAGAGGAAAATGCGATCGCGAAATTGAATAAAATGAAATCAACTCGTCATTGTTTACGCGGAAAAAAATTCTTGATCTTCGAAGAATGCGGCCGACGAAATTATGTACTCTCCTTTTTCCTTTTCTTCTAGATCTTCCTCCGCTTTCTTCCCTTTATTGAATAATCGCGGAGTGTGGGAGGAAAGAAAAGAAGAAATTTTTCAAGTCATTCAGACGGGGACTAGAAATAGAGAGAAAGAGAAATGCATTCCGTTGCTTTTTCCAGAGGGAAAATGAGGATTTAAAAAAAAATCAACGCCCTGCTTTTCTCTGTCCTCCATGTTTCTCTTTTTTCATTTCAATGTGCAAGAGAGAGATAAGGACACGAAGGCGTCGGCCAAAGAAAACCGAGAGAAAGTGGGGGGAAAAAAAGAAAAGGATTACGTTTGTTTTCGCGACGCGGTCATTTTATTTATTTTTTTCTCTGCGACGTACTCATATGCGATCTTCTGCTGATGTTCTTGTGTTTGAGATGGGAACGATGAGACTTTGAATCAAATTAAGATTTTTAGGGATTCCGTTTTTTTTTGCCTTGAGAAAGAGGCGTAAGTATACTCGGAGCTGTTATTTATTTATTTTTTGCTGCTTGGGACGGAATGTTCTGTTTTTTTTCCTGTTTTGCAATTTTTTGCTTTGCTGATGCCATCGTGACGACAACGACTATGAAATATGTGACGATTGCGAGAAGAGGCGAACAGGTGGTTGAAATATTGACAACGCCAGATTGCTTGAGGATAATATCCCCGAGTGTGTTTTTTTTTCGATTTGAATATTGGCTGAACTGCTTCTGACTTGCAGTGGATTATCGTTTTCCACGCTGACACTGATTTAGCAATTCCATAGATAATTTTGTATAATTGATTTTCTTCGATAACACGTGACGCATTCAAGGTAATTTTCATGGTAGCCATTGAAGCTGGATAATGGCTGTACTTGAATTAAAATTCGGTTCGCTTTAGAGTGACTCCTGCAAAATTATGTATTTTACCAATAGTGTATGCAGTATTTATTTTTACACTGCTGGTTGCTGTATCCATCGTGAAACCCGTGGTTAAAATGAAAAGAATTTCGAGAAGCATTAAGAAAACATCATGTGGTTTGCGAAGTATGAATATTTTGATTCCTAAAAATTTGACTTTGGACTGGAATAATTTTTTACCTGTTTGTTCGCAAATATTAAAGCACTGCTTAATTTTGATTTTTCTTGCATTTCCCACGAATTATATCACGAGTCCTTGAAATTTAGAGCTTTTTTTTTTTGCTTTATTTACTCCATTCAAAATGGCTATGTTTTCAAGTACAGTACTGTGCAGTGAGAAAATGCCCAGGATCTTTTTTATGAAACCGAAAAAGTTGATTTCTGGAAATGGGTGAAAAAAGTGATTGTATCACTCTATATCTTGACTGATTTACAATTTCAACGACTATAGCAGTGACATCTATACTTACCGAGCGTCTGTGTCAGCAAGATGGACCAATTGGGCAAATTCCCTGTGTTAATAACGAGTTTCTCACTGGGCAGCAACATTTTTATGCCTAACATTTTTTTTTCTGGATTTCATAGGAATATTTGGATATTCATGTGTACAGTATAAAAGGCATTTTTAATCCCTTATTGACTCGAAACCTGGTAAAGCGTTTTCCAATTGCAACTGAAGAAGCAGTTCAATAACAATAAGTGCTTCCTGAAAGAATGAACTTTTCATTGACTAGCTGAATGAATGTTCATTGACATCGATTCTCTCTCTCTCTCACTCCCCTTGGAAGGTATATTTCCCGCGTTCTGTGAGAGGGGTGAACAATGAAGCCGCTGACGAGGAGGGCCAGTGGCAGAAGAGAAGCAAACCACAAGGAAAAACAGAAGCAGAATAAGGCAGCAGAAAAAGAAGAAGAAGATGATGACGACGATGCAGAGCGTAGCACGAGCAGTCGGAATGAAGCCGTCTTCCAACCGCGGGCCCGCACGAAACGCGTGGACTGGCGCAAGCTGGGCTCGGTGGACCCGGCTGCCCTGTCCCGACTCTGCGACGTGGCCGAGCTGCAGGCCCACCTGAGCTACGTGACCTTTTGCGATGCCGAGGCCGAGTTTGGTGTTGGTAGCACCAGCGGCGGCGGCGGCGGCTGGAACCAGACTGGGACAGCAGGTGGGCCAGGTGGACTGAAGGCGCTGCTCAAGCTGTTTAGACTCGCTCAGTTGGGGCTCGAGTACTTGTTGCGCACTCAGGACGCCCTGGCCACTGGACTCGACGACCTGGCTGCCAATTGTCGACGGCTGCAGGCTGACAAGGACCGTCTCTTGGATGAGCGTCAGCGTTTGCAGGTGGCGTTTCTGATGCGTGTGCTTGTTTTTTACTACAATATTGTTTGAAAATGTCGTGTTATTTCGTTTACTTTGGTTTTTGAGAATGGACCTGACCTGATGTTGTGCATACCAAGACTTAACCGATGTCATTTGACCTTTCTTTTATAATAATACCGGTGAACTCTCTCTGTACAACAACCTTGTCGGCACCGGTTTCCTTTAAAAAAAATTATTTGATCCCATTGGATTCATTCCGATGTTTGAGGGGTTTTCTTCAATGAAATTATTTGTAAAACTTTTTTTTTTCTGTTTCCTTGAATTTTTGTTGAGAGAGACCACCTGTACAGCATGTGACACAATTCATGCAACATCTCTATGATGAAGAGAAGAAAATTCCAGTGTCAGAGGCATTTAATGCAAACTGCCACATGTTTACGGAGCATGTGCTGTATTTTGAAAGTATCATGCGCAACTTATTTCCTCAGAATTGAAACAAAATAAGAGGGATGGGGTTTTCATTGTAGGTGGGTAAACATTTTTAAAAATGTTCAGAAGTTCAGGTGTACATTGTACTTGTTTTTAATGGGAAATGTTAGACCAATTTTAACAGAAAAGTAATAATTTTTATACAGTATGAACAATTTAAAATTAGATGAACTCAGGCTGAATTTATGTCTTGATTCAAATTTTGCGTGTTTTAAAATTTTGAAATGAAGGCGGATTCTCTCCACAAGATATTTCAAGGGACCAGAAAATTATTGTAGAGAGAATATTCTTGTAGAAAACTCCTTTATTGTACAGAGAGAACGCTATGTGTCCAAAAATATTTTCTTTATGCTGAGAAAATTGTTGCAAAAAAGATTGTAATGGAGAGAGTCCACCTGTATTGAAGTTTTGGAGGAAATGAAAAAAATGGGATGCAAGTCTTTGGTGGGGATATGATTTCATTATAATTTCAGTTTTCAGACTGAGTGCATGATGTAATTGAGGGTGCATGGTACTGTATTTGAGTAAACACGGCAATTTCTCGCGCTTTTTAAATTGTCCAATGATTCAATTTTTACTTTGGTTTTTTGTTCTTTTCAGACAGAGCTGATGGAAAAATCCTCAGCACAACATCCTGCCTGTACTGAATGCTTTGAGAGATCGAAGTTGGCTGTCACGCAACAAGAAGCCAGTAGTACCCGAGGATTCACTGAGATGATTTTGCCTGAATTGCAGGCCTTGAGACGGGATCTGGATGGCCTCAGGGCCACTGTTGCTGCTCCTACTCCTACTCCCCCTCCTGTCCCGTGTCGGTAAGCGAAGCACCATCGTCGTGATGATTCGTATCTCGAGTTTTTCCCTCGCTTGAATTTGAATCGCGTTTAATCGAAGCATGGAACATGATATACGAGGGATGGTTCAGACGTTTTGAGACTTTTTGAAATAGATCCAACAGAGTTTCAACAATTCGGAATTCAGTGCTCCAATATTTGTCTTCCTGTAATTTCAACTGATCCCTTTCAAGCTTTTGTACATTTTCAAAAAGGGAATGCGTGGAAAGACGGAGTTCAGCTGCAACGTCTTCATTCGATCCCGAACACTTCCGTCATCTTCTGTCCACGGAACTCGAAATGAAGTTGTCTCGGTTATTGTCGGCGAAGATGGAGCAAAAACCATCGACATCAATTTGCGGGGACGGCTGTTCGAAAATCCAGTCAGTTGCGACGGACTTGAGGGAGCAAATGGGAGAGTTGCTGAGTTGTGAGATTGGCAGAGTGCAGAAGCTCGTGTCGGATCAGCACAAGTGGTGGACGGAGAAATTGGGCGAGCGGGATGCCGAGTTGGTTGGCGATGTCAGGAAGGAGATGCAGAAAAAGATTGAGGAAACTCGATTTACTGTTGACAACCCTGTCTGTGAGTTGTTTTGAAGAAAAAAAAATGCTACACTTTTCCCGTTGAACCTGTCCAAAAAATAGTGCTTACTGAAATTGAGTAAATAAATTACAGCTCTGAATAGGTAAAAAAAATATACAATGCTTTCAGACAGAAGGAATTTACGAAGGAAGATGTAGAAGCATCCTCTTTGCTTGGGTATGTTCTCAAAAGACAATATTTTCTCTGACAGGTTTTATAGAAATAAAGCAATCACACAACCCCATCAGCACAGCATAAAATAACCAAAAATTTCACAATGAAACTTGTTTTCAAAGGCAACAAACATACTTGCAGTGCCAGACAAAACTTTTTGCACATGATGCAATCACTTGCAAGGAGACATACCAAAGTGCATATCCCATTAAATATTTGACTCAACATTTGTTCCATGTCTTGAATTGAAGCTGAGTCAAATTTTTTTTAGTAACATCAAAATTGATCTTACTAGTGGATTTTGAACTACACTCACTCACTTCTGCTAGCTTAACTTTTTCTTGGGTGGTATGATTCTCCCAAGATTTCTATTGCCCTTCAACTTGTGGTGCAAGTGACTTCAAAAAATCTAGTTCATCGCTATTTATAAATTAATTCTCTGAAATTACAGTCAGGGCAATGACAAAACCTTGTCCTGTCTTTCTTCAATTTTTGAAACACTGACTCAGTGACCAGAAGAAAACTTTCCCTCACAAATGATATTTCATCACAATCCTCATCTTCAGTGTGACTAACAGGAATTGCCACATATGATCTTTGACGTTTGTTTTTTGAAGCGGTTTTCTTCCAACTGTTTATGGTCATGTGAACTGCTTAAACATTCATGAATATATCTGTAATGAAGATGTGTCAGATAAGCATAATTTCTTCGAATGTTTAGGTTAAAATGCTTGTTTTCTTTCCATGATGGGAGGGCAAAAATTGAAACTGTGGTCAAATATTGCCTTGTGGAAATCATGTCCATTCACATGCATTGCAATTTTTCTAGGTTCTGTTAATCGCTAGTTTTGGACGCTTTTCAAATGTGCGATTGTCTCCCCATTTTTGCTGCTTTGGATTCATCCAATATTACCCCTACACTTGATCATTCATTGAGAGAAAAAAAAAAGCACCAGATGATGTTTGTGCATGATTTTTTTTTTGCAGATGGGCGAATGGAGCAGGTGTTGCAGCAAGTCCTCACGTGTCAGCAACACCAAGAAGCCATGTTGAAGCAGCAGGAGGCAGACTTGCGCCTGTTGAACGCAAACAAGCGTCTCGTTGTGTCACCTCCTCCTCCTCCTCCTGCCCAATTGCCAGTTGATGATTCTTTGACATCTTCGAGACAAAATCTCACCAGGAGTTACGAGGAAATTGGATGGGGTGATCACCATCAACAGCAGCAGAGTGACGTCTCTCCTATTCTTCCTCATCCTTCTTCATCTACTTCTGTGTCAACGGCTGGAGTTGAAGGAGAACAGGAGAAATCGAAGGTGGAAAAAGAAGAAGAAGACGATGGCAGAAGAGAGGAGCGGAAAGGAAAAGGCGGAAGGAAAGTGGCGTCCATTTTCAAATCTATCCGAAGGTCACTGAGATTCAGATCCCAGTCGAGTCCATCGCTGAAATCTAACCCTCATCACTCGGGTACCAATCCTCCAAAAGTGAGTTGGAAAAATATGTATTGCCAAGCTGAGTGTCTGTATAAGTTTTGCGGTTTTTTTTGCTGCTGAATATGGAAATTCGCATTTACTGCATTATCTCAAGCAAGTTGAAAATAAAACTGATCGAATTTTATCCCAGAGAAAGACACACACCCTGCTTTCAGTGACCTTGAAACTGCAATGACCTTGAACACCTGGCCACCCAAATTTTAGTGGGACATGAATTGAACCTAAATTCAATTAATCTTCAATTATTTCCATTAAAATAAGTTTTTTTATTGGTCCAAAATTTCAAATCAGAATCAAATACAGTATGGTGCACACGTAAGCTTCTAATACTCTTTGAAAAAATGTATTCCTGCCTATGATGGTGCTCACGTCCTTTTTTCCCCCTCAATTTTGAGGGGAAAAAAAATGTATGGTACTCAAGTGAATACGGTATTATTTTTACAGCAGTGAAGAAAGTTGAATTGCAGGCATGAATTTGAGCTTCGTTTCGGAAATTTTTTTTTTCAATTGCTCCATAACATACTTCGAAGTTACGGCATCTGTTGAAGCACAATTATGGTTTACAAGCTTTGCTCTTGTTGAATTTTGTAATCTTGAAATGCCACGTTTTTTCTGGAAATCAGGTGTCATCAGATGCAATTTATGTCATGTGTTGCCGGAATCACTAACTTAATTCTGCCTAACCTTACAAAAATTCTTGCAATACATGCTTATATTGGAAACACGAATTTCTTTTCATCTACGATTACATCCAAAGTTTTCAATTTGAGCTGTTTCCACCAAATTATGACGCATTAATTTATGCATGACTGAATATTCGCACGAACATTTAGATGAGGTGTTGATTTCCTGTGTGTGTCATTCACAGGCTTTTGCCACAAGTACCCCGAGGAAGAACAAGAAGGAAGAGGAGAGGATACGACGACGTCTGGATGATGGTGACGAACTAGTGGGCCACTGGTGGGAGAGAGACGACCGGGTGAATGTTGGCTCGAAGCGCCTGCTGAACATGGCCCAGTGGGCCAGGTCCGCTTCTACGCTGTCCTTGCCACAGCCCGAGGCTTCTCACGCAACTCAAGCCGCCAAATTCAAAGACGGGTAGGAATCGGCGATGAGATGATTCGAGTGTTGAAAGTAATGAATATTGTTCAATTTTTGCCAGATCCGCAACAATTCCAAGGTCTGGTAAGAAGACAGTGTCATTTTTGGATGATCAAGAAAGGGATAGAAAATCTTCTCAACATGAAGAGGAAGCAGAAGATGTGGAGGAGGAGGAGGAAGAAGAAGAAGAAGAAATGGGTGGTGATTCGGAGGAAGATGATGAATCGGTTGCTCGGGTATCAATGCAACCATCGTGCAGCAACAGTTCTGCACCTTTCGCCACTATTAGACCCGTGCCCACGCCACGCTCGGTCGTTATTAAAGGAACCGCTTCGTCAATGACAAGTTGGGATTCCGATGATTGATTGAGGAACAGTCATTCTTCCCATTATTGATCGTCTTCTTGAATTTTTGCAACTTCGGATCTCGCTTGATGCTTTTCGAAAACTTATCTAGTCAATTTGTCCTTTGTTCTCATGATCATGTCTGTCTGTGATGCACGATTGATATTTTATATTGTCAATATTTTGCACTTGCATGAGAAAAAGAAGAATATTGAAACGAAAAATCCCGGAATCGCTCCTCTTAATTTCAGCAAGTATTTCATTTGAGATCACATCAAAAAAAAAAAAAGTATTCAAAATTGAGGCAGCACACGAACGTAAAACAGACCGGCGCGCGGAAATATCAATTCCGCATTGCTTTCTGCAAATCATCATTCGCCCTTTTCTTCATCAGTTTCATACATGCGTAAGCGTCTTCCAAGCTGTCGTGTCCACCCGCTGTTGTAAAAAAAAAAAATTTTTGCGATCAAATTTATTACAGGGACACATAATTTTCCAACCCGAGATCAACTTGGTGCTGATAAGGGTTGAATAAATGGAAAAAGCAATAATTCAAAATTCATGAGCGACACAAAAAAATACTGCTTGCTACATGAAATACACTAATATGACCTTTCCCATTTTGAAATGGAAAAGGTCATTTCTGAAGTTTCAAGAATAACATGAGCAACGGATTTCCAGTTGTAATAAAAGTATTACGAGCAAACAATTACACAATAAAAAATACGGTACCGATTCAAATGCTGCGTGATTAGGTCATGGTGGCTTTCTTGAAATTTAAACTCGATTGTTTCAAAGCATTTTAAAATGTTGGCCAGGCATGAGATGAGGTTCCTTTATTCCATCCGCTTCGAAAAACAACTAACCTCCTTCATTCTGAATAATGTCCCCCAACATGTCTTGGCACAGCGTCCTCAGCGCCTTCTTAAACGGCAGCCCGCGGTTGTGAGGCCAGACAATGCTCGTGTCCACCACCGTGCCATGAATCATCTTCAGGGCCTTGAGGTCCGACTCCAAACTGTGGCCCAACAACATCGTCTCCGCCGAAATAAATTCCCGCAACTCCTTCTGCACCTGGCCCAGCGTCCGCGTCACACTGTCCAAGTCGCCCTCCGTGATGCCGGAGAACCGCGTGTTGTAGTCCAGCACGATGTTGGGCGGCTTGACGAGGGCGTCGTACTTCCGACCGCCGTCATAGTCGACGACCGTCACCCGGGCCAGCTCCACGCCCTGCGTCGTGTACACCATCTCGCAGTCGACAGCGTACACCTGCGGGGTCTGCTGCTGTGGGCCACCATGGCCCGACTCGGGCTTGGTGCTGCAGTAGCCAAACTGCTGCCAGGGGTCGAACAGGTCCACCACGTGCTTGTCGGCACTCGAGCAGCCGTCGCTGTTGAAGTCCATGTTGCAGCACAGGTACGTCTTCTCGATGCCGCCTGGCCCGCGGCGGGAAAAGGACCGCTTCGGGTGGTAGGAACAGTCGCCGATCGGCACCAAGTTCTTGTCCACCGTCACCGCCTTGCCGCATCGCACGCACCGCCGCGGCATGGCCTCCGGGTTCTTCTTGAACTTGACCAGGTTCTCGTGCAGCTTCTGCAAAAAACATACACACACACACACACACACATGAACAGAACGACATCGAATCTACTCGAAAAAGGACATTCGACTAAGGAATTGATCGAGTCATTGCTCAATTCCCTCAGAAATATTAAAGTCTCTCCCACAAATCTCCATAACTCTAATTTTCTGGAGGCCTTCTGGCTATTACTTAATTTACATAGGTGAGAAAAAATAAATAAAAATTTGTTCTGAAAAAAAAAAGTGCAGGACTAATTGGATAAATCAGCTGTTATCCTAAATGTCCTTGAACTGTCTTGAGACACGTTGGCTCCCAAAATCACTAGAAATGTTCTGCCTCAAATATTCTAGCAGGAATATTTTCAAAACTTTCCTATAAAATTGAGGGAGCAATTTTACTAAGTTTTCTTCTTTGTTGCAAAATTATTTAAAATGTCTGTTTGCTAGTCCCTCAAAGTTAGATTTATAGAAGTTTGGATTGCATATTTAAACTTGATTATTTGTTATTTTCGAGTCCTTGTGCTTCAATCGAGAAGCTGGGACAGAACCTTTTCCCCTCCCCACTCACTCTGCGCTCCAAGTCGTTTTCCAGCCCGGGGAACCTGGCCCTGTGCGGGTCGTCCGGATCCGGCCTGGGAAAATTCAGGTCCCGCAACTGGTCGTCCGTCAGCTTGTATTTGAGCAGCAGTTCGTAGAACACGTTCCGCATCACGTTCTCGTCCATCGGCGCCCGCTTCTTTTCCACACTCCACGAATTCTTCTGTCCGTTCTTGCCGGCCAGGATTTCCGCGTGGGACACACCCAAGCCACCACTGCTGCCGCCCATAGACTACAAACACAGAAAGAGAAATAAAATGAAACAGGCTTCACTTGTTTTTGTCATCAAACACACACACGACGGGCATATCTCGCATTTTTCTCACTCGAAATGGGATGAGACTCGTCTCCGAAACCACGAGATAAGAAGACCCCCGACACGAAATGATTCGCCATTTCATCATTTAGAAAATACTGCCAGAGATTACGTGTCTCAGACGACGCTCGACGAGTTTATTTCGGGAATTCGCTTCGTGATTTTATTCGCTTCAACACAGGTGTCGCCCGAATGTTTCCAACTTCAGTCAATCGCAAGATTGAAAACGCTTCAATGCTCTATTTTCTACCACAGTAAAATTGCGTTACGAATCTCAACAAAACGATTTTGATTGGTCCTGCGACAGCTTCTTCAAAGGAATGATGTAAAGAAAATTCTGTGATAAAAGACCAAACTTTCCTCAACAAGCTCACTAATTTTTGCCTTGTTTATGTTTGCACGGTCCAGAGACATTTTTTCCGGATCTTTCCTTGTCCTTCTTTCTGCCTACAACAGTGTTCTTTTGACATCAATTTCCATGCGAATAAAAAACTGCCCAGGGTTGAAATATAACTTTTTCCAAGGGCGCTTGAATCCCCATGTCAAGGATTGATGCCAACCCTTTTCCTCTCAATCGCAAGCTCATACTGTACTTCTAAAAATTCCGCGTCGACGAGCGTGCGTGCGATACTGTACCTTGTTCTTCTTGTCATCGTTGAGCTTGCGCACACTCAGGATGGCGTTGGTCATGTTGCTCAGGTAGCTCTGCTTCGTCTTGGACTTGATGCACACCGACTCCTCCTGGGCCACGGCCTGGGCAGTGGCCGTAAACGGATCCGCGTCATACAGCGCAACGTACAGCTTCTCCAGCCGCTCTTGCCGCGACGTCACCGACAGACCCGTCGGCGTCACGCGGGAATACGTCACCGTCGGCACCCGTTTGGGCGGCGGACACGGTTTCGTCTCCTTCTGACTCGGCTTGGCGGCGGCTGCTGCTGCTGCTGCCGATGCTTCCCCCAACGAGCCACGCCGTCCGTGTCCCGAGTCTCGGACACTCGCCAACCGCTTCCTCTCTAAAGCTGATACGGAAATCGAGCAAAAAAAAAAAAAGAAATACAGTACAATGTACGCTCAGTTGACAAACAAAAATTTGTTCAACACACTTTTTTTTTTGAGGGGGAAAATCCCAAAGTTGAGGATTCAAAATTTAATTTTGAGACTGAAATTTATGGTACATTTCAAACGCGAACAATGCACCTATGCATTGATACGAACATTCCTTCCTCCTGGCACTTTACTAAGCGTAATCTTGTGTTTTAAAATTTTTTTCAGCTACCACCCTCGATTTCTAGCATGAATCCTACGTAAAAATACACTTCCATTTATTCCCACAGGACTCGAATCTCTTGTTCGCAAAACAAAATGAGAAGTCGAATAAAAAAAAAAAGGAAGCTCAACTAACCTATCAACGAACTTCCGGAACTATCAGATAAAGCTGAAGACGCAGATCTTTTCGCCGCTGCAGCTGCAGCAGCAGCAGCAGCAGCATTCGCAGCAGCTTTGGTTTCCTTCATCCGCTTCAACCTTTCGTACATTTCCTGCAAGAGAAGTTGGTTGAATCGAAGGCACAATTTTTCTGGGTGCTGTGGTTGATCATCAGCAGATTTGAATAACAAGTTGATCGATCACTAGTAGCGAGACGAGCAGAAAAAAAAATGAAAAGAAAATGCTTGCTTTGTCGGATAAGCGATGAAAAATGAAAATTAATCATCAATGCGCGTTGAATCGAAGACCACATTTTCTTGGGGGCTGCTCATGATCCACATTCATCATCAGCAGAATCAAATAATAAGTTCATCTATCAATCAATCCAACAATAGTTGCGAAAAAGAGCTGAAAAAATGGATAAAAGTTTGCTTCGTCGGATACGTATTGAAACACGAAAATTATCCATACGCTGAATCGAAGTCCTGGTTTTTTTCTTTTTTCTTGTGATCCACATTGATAATCAAAAAACTAAATAACCAGTTCATCAAAATATAATAGAAAAATTAATCAAAAAAACGAATTACGTTTCGCGCGTCGCTGATTGAGCGTCGGTGTTTGATGGCGGCCGTCGGCACCGGGATGCGGTTGCCTTCCGCCGACGAAGAATGCGCAACCCGTGACTTGGGGGCTACGACCGGGACCGGTCGTACATTTCCTGCAAGAGAAGTTGGTTGAATCGAAGGCACAATTTTTCTGGGTGCTGTGGTTGATCATCAGCAGATTTGAATAACAAGTTGATCGATCACTAGTAGCGAGACGAGCAGAAAAAAAATGAAAAGAAAATGCTTGCTTTGTCGGATAAGCGATGAAAAATGAAAATTAATCATCAATGCGCGTTGAATCGAAGACCACATTTTCTTGGGTGCTGCTCATGATCCACATTCATCATCAGCAGAATCAAATAACAAGTTCATCAATCAATCAAACAATAGTTGCGAAAAAGAGCTGAAAAAATGGATAAAAGTTCGCTTCGTCGGATACGTATTGAAACACGAAAATTATCCACACGCTGAATCGAAGTCCGGGTTTTTTTCTTTTTTCTTGTGATCCACATTGATAATCAAAAAACTAAATAACCAGTTCATCAAAATATAATAGAAAAATTAATCAAAAAAATGAATTACGTTTCGCGCGTCGCTGATTGAGCGTCGGTGTTTGATGGCGGCCGTCGGCACCGGGATGCGGTTGCCTTCCGCCGACGAAGAATGCGCAACCCGTGACTTGGGGGCTACGACCGGGACCGGCGGTTCAACTACCGTCGTTGTAATCGTCGACGTTGTCGTCGCCGCCGCCGTTGTTGCTGCTGGTGCAGCTCTGACCGGAGAATCGACGGACCTCTTGGCTGTCCCATTCATCACCGACTCCGTCTGCTTTTTTCCATGGTTATGCACGGAGACGTCCGTGGCGTCTGCTGACAACTCTTCGTCGGAGGTCAACAGGGCTTCTTCCTCTTCCGAAGAATCGGAGCTGGATTCCGTCGTGTCCCAGAGAACGTTCATCTTGGTCAACGTCGTCCGAAAGGTCTTGTACTGCTCTCCTGGATTTTCGAGGAAACGAACAGATTTTTCACACGCTCTTCCTGAACCACGAGAGATTCAAGATTTCGATCATAGCTAAAAAAAAATTACTTCGCAGTTAAAGCCATAAGAAAGAAACGAAAATCCTCAAAATTCTAAACTCATAAATTTATCACAACTAGGAAAAAGTAATGACCTTTTTTTGTTTAAAAAATCCAGATTGAATATGAACATTGGAATTAAATGGAAATGCATTTTAACAACATTTTTCATTTTCCAAATTGTCATATCAAGAATTTATTTGCATATGAAGGAGAATCTTTAATCCTTAACCTGTAAAAATTAAAAAAATGTGTGCATTAGCTTTTGAATTTTCCGCCTCTCAAATCTGCGATGACAGAACTCTTCAAATGATGGAGAATAGAAAATAACGTTTTCGTACTTTTCTTAACAAACAAAATACTTGAATTTTTCTTTCAAAATACTGTAATCATGGAAGCAAATGCGTAGGAAAATTAAAACGCAGGAAAATGAGCGTCAACTCACTTCTAGCTTTCTTCTTTTCGCGCAGAGCCGCCGACACGAAACGTTTCTTAATTTTCGTCACGGCTTCCATCTTCGGTTTCTTCTTCATTTCCTCCTCCTGTTTCGCTTCTCTTTTCGGCGCCTTGTTCTCGTGCTTTGTGCGACTTCTACTGTGACTGTGGCTGCTCACGTCCCTCGTTCGTTTCTTCTTGTGCTTCTTTTTGTCGCGTCGATGGTCCTTCGAGTCCTCCTCACTGCCGCCACCACCGCCGCCGCCACTCTTGGAATGCCGCTTGCTCTTGCTGCTGTTGTGGCGGTGACGGCGATCCTCGTCTTTCTTGACGCCGGAATTCTCAGTCTTGCGCAGCTTGTCAAATGCTTGATCCGCTGCTGATGAACTACTGCTTCTGGCGCGCTTTCGTGAACCAGGTGCGGCCGTCGAACCCAGGGCTTCTTCAAAGGATGGTCCACTTTTCGCCTGACAAAATGCGAATAAAATTAACTCGACTGAAAAACACGTTTTCCACGTCACTGGGAGTTCAGCAGTGAAAAACAGAATCCAGGAGAATAATAATCACATGAGCGATAAAATGTTGCTTGTGAGTGATTCCGAAACTTTTCATCACACGGATATGAATTACTGTACATCAAAATGGTTTTTTCTTTTTTTTTTACATTTAAACAAGAAAAAAACTGAATTTCCGAGAAGCATTCAAGAAAGGGGAGAAATCAAATTTCCATCAATCAGCCACATAAAAGGTGGAATCAGTGATTTTAAATAACCTGCAGGACATGTTCTTCCATATCTGCGTCATAATAATCAGCGGGTTCCATCGTCGAGTAGTCGATTCCGTAGTCTTCATGGAAAAGCGCCTCGTCTTCATCCATGTCGATCAAGTCGGGATCTCGCTTGATGACGATCGGTTTCGGCGCCGGTAGCGGCAGTCGCGGCGACGCCTGGTCAAACATGTCCTCCAGTTTCTGCGTCAACGAGAGATCGTCTGCAGCCGCCGTCTGCCCGGCTTCCGACGATCCCTTCGCTGCCGTCGAGGATCGCATTCCCTCATTTTTCATCTTTAAATCAAAAATTAATAAATGATTAATCGTCGCATTAATCGAAGACATCTGCACGCTTTCCAAACGTTTGTTTCAAAAGACAACAAAAACTCACTTTATCATCGCCTATTGGAGACAGTCCAGCATCGATTTCAGGAAAAAATCCCTAGAGAGAATTGAGAGAGAGAGAGAAAAACATCAAGACTTTATATTTTCTACAATTTCGTTTGATTTTGGTACACTATATTCAAATAAATTTTCAGAATCAGAAAACTATTCAATAGAATATTTTCTGCGGCATTTTTTTCGAAATTTTGGTGTCATCTTCCAATTCAAGCGTGCGGGTGAAAAAGTAACGCTTAAAATACTTATTCAGGACAGGTTCCTTGTATATTTTTAAAGAATTTCAATCAATGAATCCAAAGTATAATAATTGGAATACTGCGTATGAAATGAAGTCGTAACCTGTTCCAGAAGAAAATTATCCTGTACATACACGGAATCTGGCTAAAACAAAGTAATGTTTACAACAATTTTTTTTTTCGGTCCCTGTCCAATAGTCACGATGTTTCTTCGATTCCGTTTTAACGAATTTTCGTAGGCTCTACTGTAGTATTTTTTTCCGCATGGGAAGAAGAGAAGAAAAAAATAAATTAAAATGACTGCCTTAATTCAACAAATTATTTTATTCTTCAAAATTCTAGCGAGATGAAGCCTCTTACTGTTTCCACACAAGAAAAGACTAAAATGGCAGCTGAAATTCGGAAAGTATAAAAATATCTGAATTCTAACGCACCTGAGAACCGTGAATCGTCTGCATTTGCTGAGTCAAGGTCGGCTCCTGCTCCTCTTCCACCGGAACGCGGGTGTCGCTTTTCGCATCCGCCGCTTTGGCACCACCAGTCACCGATTTCGTCGCCGTCGCCGCCACAACAACCGGCAACGGCGCCTTGAACAGTTTAATATCCGGCGACACGGGACAAAACATGTCTTCCAGAGTGTCAATCCGGGTAGTCGAGACGGAGCCCAGCGGACGGATAGTGCCAATGGGACGCTCCGTGTTCACCACGATTTTCTTCCGAGGCGGCAATGCCGCTTTCTCCGGAGGCAAAGGTGCGGCAAATACCTTCACGTCCTTGGCTGAATCGCACATCAAGCTTTCGTCTTCTTCCACCGGGTTCTCTTCAATGAATAATGCTTGCGAGTCGTAATACTGGGACGCGTTGTCCTCGTCTACCTGCTGCAGCAGTTGCTGGTGCTGCATCGACGGCGTCGGCGAGGAACTGCCCGTCGACGGCGGGGCCACCGCTGGACTGTAGGTCGGCACGTCTGATCGCTCTTGCGTCACGCTCCTGCACAAATTTGGCATGAAATAAATAAGCTCGGTAAAATCCAGTCCATACACAAGGCCTTTGTTCAAAACATTTCCCCGATCGTACCAATTCTAATAAGACATGACACTTCCTGTCCTGGCATTAAAAATACTGTAGAGCTTCAGAGCATCGAAGATATTTTTCAAAAGCTTCTCGTACGTCTTTATTTCTGATTATTTTTCATCTTCATCTGCACGTAATAGGCTGCAATCGTTTTGCAAAACAATGAAAAAACTCGAAACCAACAGGTTTCAACTTCCAACAGACCCCTCTCATGTCGGTTCCATGTTTACCCTTCGATTTCAGTGAGAATCTACCTGATTGGTTCTCCTCTTAATCCAAAATTAGGTGAGAGTCCCGAAAAATCGAATAAAAGAATTTTTGTCAACTTCCAGACAGAGAAAAAACAACAGTGCAGAAGAAAATCACACTTGATCCAATCTTTTGATATGAAAAGAACTTGAAAAAAAAAAAACCAAGAACAAGTCTTGCTATAGCGACAGAAAAATCTTAAGATATTACACACAACGAAAAATCGATCCCAATAAAGAACTTCGTACATCGAAAGTTGAATAAAATAAAAATAAAAAATGTCGCACCTCATTCGTTCGAGAACATCTTTGGGTGTTGCCGAGTACTTGGGGGCGTTCGCGGGCACAGGATACAGGACTTGCTTCGTCGTCGTCGCCTTCTTCTTCTCCTGCTGCAAGAGGGCGTCGCAGGCGGCGTCCACCGCTATTCTCGCCGTCCTGCTCAGGTTCTGCGCCGACGTCGCGTCGCCGGACATGGAACCCGAACAGAGACGAATCAGTTCCGTCAGCACCTGGTCCTGCAGCGACTTCCGGAATTTGGCCGACTTCCACACATCGCTCTCCGCACTCGCCGTCACGTCTGCTCAAGGAAAGAAATAGAGAGAAAAAACCACCTTTACGACATTTTGTTTATTTTATTTTTCAAATAACGCGATCATCTCTTGATGCGCACGATATTTTCAAGGCGATGAAATTATTGTGGGATCCTCGGGAAAATTATTTTTGATCCTCTTTTGTTCAGATTAAATTTTCCAGCAGTACAACCCAAAAATTTCAACAGCTTCACTTTATGGCCCGAATCAGAAGAATCAAATTTAATGGTATCAGTCGAAGCAACAATTTTTCAATTTACAGACTAAGCTGAGAAAATGAATTTGTTTCAGAAGAAAGTTGGACTAAAACTCCAAAAGAAAAATTAATTGAAACTTCCAAGACGCATTAAAAAAAATATATTCGATTTCCCGGCGATACGAATAAAGAGGAAAAATTTGGAAATCTCACTGTCATGTTGGAAATGACAGTACGGACGAGTGCAAAGCCCCTTCTTCAAGTAAGGGCATTCGATGTTCCCAAACGGACGATCCGCACTTCGGAACATCCTCTTCTATCGGCCTACTTCCGGCTTCCGGAATCTTGCGCTGTTTATCCCTTCGGCTCCATCACGCGACAATTGCAGCGCACTCACGCACGCACGCGCGTCACGCAAAAATGAAAGGAATTCGGCGCATTTGTTCCTAAATTAACTGAGTCACACAAAATAAAAACGCAGGCAGGGAAATCCATCAAAAAAGTTGAGAGAGCGAAAACATTTGCCAACGTCAGACGGTTCTTTCTTTTTGAATCACCTCAAGAAGCCTCTTCGTTTCAAAACGGTTTACATATTAAAAACAAGACTTACTGTCCCAGCCTGAAATCTAAGTCATGATGCTACGAAAATCGTTGAAATTTTTCTTCTCAATATCAATTTTTTTTTCGACAGCATATTAGTTTTCTTTTTCTGCGTGAAATTTCCGATTATTTTTAGAAAAAATATTTCCTTTCCTTTCGATGAATTGATAACAAATCCAGCAATGACAATTTCCCGCCTATGCCTAGCACTTTCATTTTTCAACACAACTTCGGCTGCTTGTGTGTGTGTCTCCAGGAAATTGAAAATGCTCCAAAGATGAAGCACCTCGAATAAACTGCTTTCTGGAAGAGGACAAATTGAAGGATGCGAAGAAACATTTCAAACTCACAATTTTTTATAAGATGCGCCTTATTAAGACAACACCGCTTATGGTCAATTTAAGCAATTCTCGAGCTGTAACGACCTCTATTATAAAAATGAATGAAACCTTCCAATAATCATAATACAAATACAAAATTAACAAATAAGAGCATGTTTTTGATTTTTGAAAGTGCAATCATGAACTTTTTAAATCGAACGAGCATAGGAGACTGAAGAATTTACTTTACCATCAAATTAAAAGAGACGAGAAAAATACAATTCTCAAGAAAAATATTCTTGCCTGAGTATCATCTGTTAAATTTGGCATGGATTACATCGCACTGGCATTAGCACTAACAAGTTCCAAATGCTTTCATAAGGTTGGAATTGAGACGGGATTTTCCTCGCTTCCTCAACACTGTCCCCGACATTTAACAACGCAAAATTCATGATTTACAGACAATGGCGACTGGACTAGAAATATTCATGTTTCGTGGGTTTTAGAGAAGCCCGTGATTCACCAAAAAAGAACCAGTCAGAAAAATGAAATGAACGTGAAAACCCACAAAATAACCCGGGAGCTCCGATGATCAAAAAACATGACGTCTCTCTCTCTTTCGTGTTTCTCTCACGACGTATCCAGTAAAAACACGGGGTCAGACAGAGGAGGATCCACAAAAAAAAAAGTCCGCAAATAACCACTGCTCGTCGTCATAGCCAACTTTGCCAATCCCGAAAAACATTCGCGACAGCAGGAACAATCCTGGCCAGGGCAATAAACACAGCTTCTTCCGTCCGAATCGTCCTCGAACCCTGCTCAGGACACACGTTCACGTAGTGGTCAAAAATATCAGTCGGCGTGGCGTCCTTGTCCTTTCGTCGCAGATTCTCAGCGTCATTCTCAATCGCCGTCTCCAGGCCGTCTAATCCGCCAAACACGATCAGGATGCGATGCGGGAGGCGCCGGGCGTTTTCCGCGTCGCCCTTGTTTGAGCGGGACACGTCCAAGGCCGTCACGTCTGTACCGGCATCTGAAGTGCCGATCTTCACATCGTACCGCTCGTTCGGACGCGCACTGTTTTGCAGCACCTTCGATAAACCGCCTGTTTCGTACCTCACCTTCAACAGAAAAATTACCGAACACCCTTTCTTGAGTAATCTACTACGTAAAAATATCGGAAGACTGCTTCAAAAATACGCCAGAAGTTCGTTGTGCTTATAAATTTGCGTTCACTACTAAATCCAAATTCCCGTGATTTCGTGCTTTCCCCGTAGAACACAATTGACACAGGGCGTCTAAAAATATTTCGGTTTTAGTTTTTAGTAAGTAGTTCGAATGAAATGCTTCCGAAACTCGTCAAATTGACCCTAAAGTCCCTGGCCCACCAAAGGCAAGAATCTAGCAACTTGTGAGATTCCCAATCAGAGAGATTTGATGAATTTATTTAGGGCTTCCACGACAACAACAAAATGTTGCAATGAAATCGTGAAAGGGTTTCTCAAATTAATTCGTCAATTTTTTGGAGAAGAACTCCCGACTAGAGACAGAACGCAACACACAAAAAAAGATAAATGTAGCACCTCGTAGCCCCAATAGAGACCATGGGTTTCCCTGGGTGTCCTGGGACTCACGAGCTTGCCCCGACCAGCTTGCTGCATGGACACAGTGACCCTCGTGCCCGGCACCAGTTTCTTGTCCACTCGCGCGGGACGGTCCAGCCCGACGTCCACCAGAGAACCGTCGCCCTTGTGAGGCCTGTCCAGAACGACGCCTTCCCGGTATGGACTGGCCTCATCGCGTCGCATGTGATGCGGGGCGTCGAGTGGGTTCAAAAGGCCAGCGTACTTGAGATCCGGATGCACGGGGAAAAGGGCTCGACGCAAGTACTGCGGACATTCCAGGTACTGCAATATCCGGGCCAGCTGCACCTGTAAACCAATCAACACAAACACACGCCCAATTTAAAGTGAAGTTGAACCTCGGAAACTCGAACCTTCATAAGCTGAATTTGTTCCAAAAACAGTACATGTCTGAATTCTCTTGGGGAAAAATGCATTAAAAACCTCTCCAACACGAAGGCTTTTTCATCTGAAACTTCCGAAACCCAAATTTTCCGAGGCCTTTCGGCTAATATTTTCTTGACATAGGAAAGAGAAAAGCAATAAAAATGTAACTTCATGCGCTTTGAAAGGAAGTACAAGATTAATTGTGAGAATTAACCCTTGCCTCCAAGTTCAGCATCCTGTCAACTCATTCAAGAAGCAATTCAAGGCTCAGAATATCACCATTACAATTACCCGCGATTCTTCTTTCTTTCCTCCAAACAAAAATGCTTTTTTCCTCTACTCGAAGCCTCCATAACTCGATTTATTTTGCTGCTTCTTTGATATTCGACTTTTAGAGGTTCGACCGAAGATATCAACAAATACAGCAATATACGATTTAATTTATATTCAGATCATAGATTTTTCACGCAGATTTCTTCGCTAAACTAAGAATAGCTCGCAAAAAACGAGAAAAAAAATAGAATAACACAATTTCGAGGACAACTCACAGCGCCTCGGCCCTTTTGAAATCCACCACGAAACGCGTCTTCCTCGTAATCCGTATCCTCGCGTTTAGTGTATCGTTCCTCGCAACCGTTTTCCGTCGAAGCAGACGTCGTCGTCGGCTTCGTGTCGTCATACACGATGACTTCGTCCACCCGGTAAATCGTGGCGGCTCGCGCAATCTGGCCCGCGACGTAGCTCCGCAATTCCGCCGACTGGGCATTGTCGATGACTGAGCCTGGGACAGCTATGCTGATGCAACAGGCCAGCTCCGCTTCTCGCAAACGACGCATCACTTTCCGCTTTGTCTTCTCTTGCACGCCCTCGTCTTGAGGCCTGGCCCAGCGCTGCTTCTTCTTCTTCGTTTTGGCGTCTGTCTCGACGGACGCCTCGGGCGGTTCACTCGGGGCGCCTGGTTGTTGTTCTTCTTCTTCTTTTACTGCCTCCTCTTCTTCCATTCTCTCACATTGGGCGTCGAGCTCTTCCGGTTCTCCGTTGGCGCTGCTCGTCGTCGTCGTCGTTTCTTCCGGCAAAGTCTTCTTCTTCTTCTCTTTCTTCTTCTTCGCACCAGGTAAAACGTGGGAATCTGAGCAAAACTATCCATAGTTATTCAAGTAACGCATACTCATCGTTATTCACACACATACTCATGAGCGCCTTCAATTTTTCCTTCTTTTTCCGCTTCGACAAAGCGGGTTTCTTCTTCTTCTTTTTCCTAGCTTCAGTGTTGACGATCGCAGCATTTTTGGCTTCTTCGGACGCCGCCAAACGCTTGTCGAGTTGCTTCAATAATTTGGCCTCTTTCAAGCGCTTTATCTTCTTGTGCAATTCCACTTTTTTCCGAATCAGTTCCCGACTTTCGTTTCCGGACATTATAAAAATCGACGGCACACGCAGTATTCACAGTTTTCTGAAAGAAAAAAAAACGGGGTAGCTTTGAAAAAAGGAACTTGGGGTAACTTTTCCTTCCTGTGAAACTCTACGTGAAATTTTTCAATCACGTCCTCGACGGGATCACAGTATATCTTTTTCAGGGAAAAATCCTCCCGGGATCACAATAAGATTCTTCACAGGTTTGGAATACAGTTCGCAAGCATGCGACAAGAGGAAAACAAAAATATTAAATCGAAGCACGAGGACAATACGAACACGGTTCGATGACACAATCCCTCCGTGAGACAGTCGAAAATGAAAATAAAATAAAACCATCACTCTCTCATGAAACAATGCATCAAACGGAATTTTCTTTTTCAGTTTTGATCTCAACTTTGAAGGCACTCGTATTGGGAACACGTTATTGGACTCAAAGCAGTCTACACCAGGGCTTACAAACATTTTTTTCTCAGAACTGCGCAACTTTCTTGATGGGTAGAAAAGCAAAGCAATAGATTGAATGGACACATGCCAAGTATCAAGTTTTTTTCCTCAGCAGAGCCACTTAAATGAAAAAAAAAAATATTGAGTGCCACTCCGTCACCCAAAAATGTCTGAAAAAAGCCCTGGTGAACTACGCATTGATTCACTTGACCAAACCGTGATTGAAAATGCGACGACTGAAGTCCAGAAGGGCCTTGGGCCACAGGGTCTCCAGTTCGTGCCTGTCCAGCCCAGCAGCCTTGGCCACCTGGTCCACGAACATGGAGACAACAGTGGCGTCCACTGGCACCACGTCTGCAGAGCCCGTGCCTCGTTCAAACTGGTAGCACGAAAAAGAAGACAAATGTCGTAAAAATAGTCTCAAATTGTCCGGATGCAGCTGGTGAAACACTGTCGCGATCCCGTGAGCCACCATGCTTGGATCCGACGTCCCACCGTCGTGCTTTTTCGGCACCACCTTGTCAACTGTTCGCATGTACGTCCACTGTTTCCCGGCTGCGTGGGACACTGAAATAATAACAACAAATACAAATACAATGGAAACTGGTCCAACTTCACCATCTGGTAGCAAGTACCCGAAACCCATAAAAGAACGTAATTTCCGGCGAAAAAATCCGGATTCCCGCATCAAAACTTCGATAGGGCTTCAATTTTGTTGCGTTGTACATATCGATCCATGACATTTTAATTATTAATCAAGTATTGGCGACGTTGATCCGTTGTAGAGAATCTCCAAAATATAGGTACTGTTATAGAGGCCCCTACGAGACCACAAAAAAATCGTTATGCAGAGAAAATCGTCGCAGAGAGTCTACCTGTATTTTCAGTGTACAGTACTGCATTCAGTCCCGAAAAATCAACATAGCATTTTTTGCATCACAATTTCTAGGAACAAAATAAACTGTGTATTGAACAAATTTAATTATTTTTCCTGGAGTTTCCTGTGGTTGACTTTCAGTATAACTTCAAGTGGAGATCAGCTGTTCGTTTTTTCATGAGTGGTCGAAAAGTAGTCATAGAAGAAAAAAAAAGTCACCTAAGACAGCAATAACAAGCGGTAATCGAAGCTCCGAGTTGGACACCGTCACAAAAATCTTGTTGGAGTCAACCATTCCAGCGTGGTCCGCAAAACTGGCCACGTCAAACAACAGCGGATTATCTGGCCCGATTCTACCATCCTCCGTCTCCTTCCAACCGGAAACCGGCAAACGACGGTCCTTCTCTCGCTGCCGCTGTTTCCGTCTCAGGTCCGTCACCAAGGCCCGGTTCAGCGTGTCCAAACTGGCAGCCAAATGCTGGGCATCCGCCCGACACGTCACTTCTAGTTCGTGTGCGGCGAGGACACGCAGCACCTGCATCTGGCCCACGCGGGCCAGCGAGTCCAGCAGCGTCGACCAGCTTTTCCAGTGACGGTTGGCCAACGCAGTCGCAGTTCGCCACTGCATTCCCTTGGCCATTTCATCCAGAGCCTCTTTCACAGGCCTGTCTGCCACGAACTGACGCTCGCATTGCGCTAGAAACTCCTGCGACGAAAAAGAGGCATCATCATCAAAAACCTTTTCATCACATGCTGCCATGTAGGGAAGCAGGCGAAATTCATGTCCGAAATTTCTGTTCGCGTTTGTGTGTGGTTGCACTGCCTTTGTACTCAATTTTTGAGGGGTAGGGAGCGCCATCTAGGTTAAGCAATAAATCTGCATTGAACTGTGTCAAATCGTCATAAATCGCGTCTTGCACAGGCCAACTTTCGAATATGCGGAAAGGAGTTGCAAATCCTTGAAAGCCTGCTTTTCTTTTCTGAACTGGATTTTTTTCTCGCGAACAAACCTACAGCGACAATTTTCAGCACCAAGGAAGATTTTGTACGAGAAAGATCCGTACCTGCAAAATAAAATCTACTCGAAAAGAAGGCGTGTTTTTGCTGAACATCGCTAGTGAAAAAAAACTACAAAAATTCCACTCAGAGTTTCCAAGGAACTTTCCTAAATCGTAACAATAACATTTACTTGACTGTTAGCTCGTCACCTCAGAAAATCAAGAGAACTTCAAAAAGGAATGTCTGAGCATTTAAAAAAATTCGGCTTACAGCAGTTTCAGCACAATGCAAAAGAATAAAAACATAGCTTCAATGATTCCGGTGGTGATAAAAGTCAAATTCTCTGCTCTTCATTAGGAATTCAACTTAAAATAAATAATTGAATACAGTAAAATCTTGTTAGTCGTTACAACACATTTTCCAGTTCAAAAAACTTTTCATTAAGTCCTGGAAGAAAGCACATAGAGTACACGTTAAAAAAATCGCGTTGAAAACCTCCCTTATTATAGAATAAAAATAATTTTTGAGGAATGCTCAATTTATTTTCCAGGTAGAAATTTCACATGATCCTCCAAGAATGAAGAAATCAGTGCATCTGATGAAATGCATGATTGAAGCTAATTTTTATTTCAGAAGATCATTCAGTTTTTCAAACAATAATGAAAAAATCTGAGACTGCCAGAAAAGCAAGATTCAACTGATTATAGGCAGGTTTCATGTCAAAACGTTCTTCAGCCGTTGATTTTGAAAAATCTCGATATAAAAAATTATTCAGTATAAAAAAAGTGTCCTCAAGTCCCCAAAAGTTTGACGTAACTAGGTTTTACTGCATGCAAAAACTCAGTGCAAGCAAAGAAATTTGTCGATAGCTTGAAGAGAGAAAAAAAAATCAACGGACCTGCAATTCCTTGACGAGCATGAACCCTAAAATGCGACGGAGCCCGTAGAGACCAGCAGTGCCGACACTGTCCCGCACAGCCTTCAACGCTCGCCCACTGACCAACGCCGTCGTGGCGCCGGTTTTACTCGACACCGTCCTGGCCTCAAACCAAGTCCACACCGACTCCAACCACAACGTCGCCTTGGGGTCAGTGAGACGCAGCAGCTCGCGGGCCAAGGCGCCTACAAACGTCGCCGACTCGGCACTCGACGGCGGAAGACGCGGGATCGGAACGGTCCGACTCTGATACACGCTCTGGTAGTCGAGCACCTTGTTGCGCACAAACAAGTTGCACTCCTGCTCCACGTTGTAGTTGACGATCCGCGACAATTCCTCTTGCCAAATCCGCAACCCCGGCAGGTCTACATAGTCTTGCATGTACTCAAACGAGCGCCGAAAGCCCTCCGTTTCTCGGCCAAGTGCCGCCAATTGGCGGGCCAGCTTTTGGTCCGGCGCGTTGGAGAAGCGGAGGCCGGAATGCAGCGCCCAGGCCAATCGCTTCACCAATTCTTTCCGGATGCCGTCTTCCAAAAGACGCTTGGGGTCCAGCTCCACCACACCCACCAGCGTCGTCTTCATGAGCAAGATGCCCTGGGAAAACAGGGAAATGGAGTCCGTGAGTCGGGCCACCAGGAACCGGTCTTCGGGCCGCGCAAAGTCGCGGAGTCGGTCCTTGTCCAGCCGCGTCGGCACATCCGGCATCTTGTTGGTGAGCACGTCCATAACCTGGCCCAAAAGTCGGAACATGCATTCGGGAACGATCTGCAGCGTCGTCCTGACGCGGTTTGCCACTTCTCCGGAATAATACCTGCTCACCTAAGCACAAAATAAATCCAACATCAACAGACTGCATTTTTAAATTCACTAATATAACTCGATATTGCATCAACTGGGTCAAAGTTGAGAAGAAAACAAAAAAAAATCAGGTGTTCAATTCAACCCTCTCACCGAAATGAGGTCGGGACTTCGAGCTTGATTTATTCGAAGCAACGGCATGTCCATCGCAGACGAAAGCTTGAGGAACGTAGCCCTCAGTTTGGCCACAATCGCAGGATTTTCGGCGATCAGTTTCTGAATCTCCGGCACGAGTCCATCGTACAATTCCCAGGCGTAGCTAAGATCTCCGACTACCTGCAGCGTCACCAGAAACTCTTCCTTGAGAGTCAGAAGGCGCAGCATGTATTTGAGAGTTGCTGCCGTCTCCTCGATCCATTGCTTAACCTGTCGACAAATCCGAAAAAGTCAGTCAGAAATAAAACCTTACTAATAACGACGTCGGGGACGTCCGTCTTGCAGCTAAACTTAATCCCATTTATTTATCTTTCGAGAGAAATTTTTTTTTCTTCATAAAAATCACGTCGAAACGAGTTCCATCTTGATTTACCTGGGCACTCTGGTCAGCCTGCGGCAATTCACCCACTTCTCGCAATGCCTCCACGATCTGGATGAGTTTGCGTCCCGTGGCTGCAGCAGTAGCGGGTCCTGCGCTCGCATACTCCAATTGCGCCAATCGACTCGCAATGTCTCTACACCACCGCTCCAGACTCTCATTCTTTTCCACCTTCGTCAACGGTTTCGTGCCCGACAACACGTCCGCCAACTCCGTCATCCGCTCCACGCACTCCTGTCGCGTCGATTTCCACTTGTCTTCCTTCTCCGACAACAGCGACTGCCTCACCAAAAGGGAAGAACCGAAATTAAAGTGGAATCTCTTCAAATTCAACATCGAGGGGACTAGCAAAAATATTCAAGTTTGCCAAATAATAGCCAAAACGGCCTCCGGAAAACTCGAGTTATAACTCGAGTTAATTGTTCAACTCAAGAGATATTTAATGCATTTTTTCCAAGGGAATACTGTACAGAGAGGAATTTGGAAGAAATAACTGACACACGAAAGTTCGTTTAATTGAGATTCAATTAGGCAGATATTATTAGTTTCACTATCACGCCCATCTTTTTTTTTCCTCCAACAAAATAAAAATTCAACCACAGCCTACGCTACCTTGTACGTGTCCCGCACGCGCAACTCCAACTCGGCCGTGTCCAGCAAGAGCGCAGTGAGTCGAGCCGCCGAATAATTGGCGTCCTTGACGACGGTGTCCCTCAGCTGCATACTTGCCCTACACGTACCGCCGCCGCTACTGCCACCACCACCTGTCCCTGCTCCTGCCAACGCATGCAGCGTGAGCCAGCGAAGACACGCGTTACAGTCCCGCAACAGGTTGAGTATCCGGTTCCCCTCGTCCAGCAACACTTCACGCGTCAGATGGCCCTGTCGCAGGCGGGCTTGCGTCTGGTCCAGCAGCCCGGCCACGGCCCCACACCGGTCCCCAGCCAGAGTGCGCACATATCGCGGCTCCAGGTTGTTGGACAGGGCTGAACGCGCGGCCCGAAACGAGTCCCACGCCTCCACCAGACACACACTCTTGCCCATGTAGATATCCACGACCCAGTTGTCGGGAAAGAATTTATCCACTACTTCACGCATCCGAGGTGCCTGCAAAAGCGTTGCACAAACTTATTAATCCCTTTAGAAAAAAAGAACCTGATGCCGCATATCCACACATTTTCTTCGCCATCACACGAGCTTCGATTATATTTGCCAATTTTCTCTCAGCGTATTTTACATAATTAAGGTTACAGCGACAAATCGCATAATTTTATTTTACAGTATTTTAAATACTACTTTTTCATTTTATCACAGGAAAATGTGCACCATTTTTTCGCCTAGATTCTTTTTTATCCAACTGTGCAAAAATGTTTATCCTAAAATCAGGAAACTTCATTTGATCTTGATTTTACGAAAAAAAGCTAAAATTTCAGATATGTTCCTGTCAAAAAAACTTAGTTCGCTACTTATTCAGAATTAGCTTGATGAAGAACTTTCTCGAGAGTCAAAACGAGAATTGCACTTATCGTTAAACTAATGGAAATAAATGATGCCTCTTCAAAACAAACGGGGGGTTTCTTTGTGGAAATTCTAGAAAATTTCCGAGATTCCCTCGAGAGGCATAATAAAACATTTCGAAAAGGGGTTGGAACATCGTAGAGTTCAGTAATTTTATTGTGAACTTGACTCGTTACGTACTTGATCTCTCAGCATAGTCGGCGTGAAGAACAGCGTGACAAAGAGTAAACTGGCTTGTGAAGCCAATGCCACGCTTCGGTGATCGGCGCTCGGGTAGCACCTGACTTGGTTATACACATCGTCAGATCGCAGTTTGCCCACTACGGATTTCACGAAAGATTCAGATACGGGAACTCGTCGGAAAAGGTCCTCTGGGTAGCCGTTGGACCACCGCTGGCCCGGACACGACCGCAACAACCGACACACGTCGTCCACGTTTGAACCACCAGCGGAACGGTGACCTGAAAATCTGAGCATTTTTTGTGTGGTTATACTGTACCATCAATTCATCCAAAAATCGACTCAATTATTTTACAAGGACTGTCTACTCAAGTTTTGTTCATTACTAAAAATCTTTAAAGCGAGTCTCATTTGAATGACCTCAGGAGTCGGAATCACGTCTGAATGACGAAAATCAAGCTGTCTGGTACAGTAATACGAGGGTTATCCCAGTTGGATGCAACCTCTGAATTTTTTTTAAGAGTACTGTATATGTGATTTTAAACAAAAATCATAACGTATAGCTCATGATGTTCTACGAGTCAGGGGTTTTTCCAGATTTTTAGGGAAGTTTTTTTTTCATTTTACAGCATGATAAGTTGAACATTTCCAGCAAGAGCTCTCCAACCATGTCACAGGGTGCTAAAAAATTTTTAGGAATTTTAGGATAGTTCAAAAAATTGAATTTTGTTGTTTTAGCTATTATTTGAGATGTAGAAAAGATAATCGGTACCCGAAAAGTTTCAATAATTTTTACCAGGCCTAACAAATTGTTGGCACCTTGTGACATGGGTTGAGAACTCCGGCTGTAACTGGAAAGTTTTCATTCATCATCACACAGTGAATTGAGAAAAAATTTAGTTTAAGAAATAAAAGCCTAGGCAAAATTACTTCAAAGTGCACTTCAAACAATCTTCTCTTCATTTCAACCCCAGAAAAAACCTACTGACGAGGGCAATCATTTGAAAATTAAAAAATACTGTAATTCGTCCATCGCTTTCCCATCGAGAAATCCCGCTTACCTGTAATGCGCAACCAAGAGTCTCTCACGGACGACGCCCTCAATCTCCCAGTCCGCAAACAGCAACATGACTCCGTACAGAAACAACGCCTCGCACATCAACTGCTTCCCATCGTCGTACAAAAACACCGTTTCCAGAGTCTGGTGAATGTATCCTCCATTTTCCAGGTCATCCACGAATCTAGCGAAAAGAATAACTTTTTGCATAACACACACAAAAATAAATCATCCACGAAGTCTCCGCACCTGTTGAGATCGACAGCATACTTGTAGACACTCTCGAAGCAACGAAAGAATCGCGTCACGATCTCAGAGTAATTCTCTCGTAGTTCCTCGTCAAGGTCCAACAATTTCTCGTTGCTTTCTATCTTGGAATTGATGGCGTCCGAGTGGGAAAAGTAGTTGAAGTCGAACATCAAATCGCCATACCTTTACATCAACAAAAATCCATAAACAAAGGGATATAAACTTTTAAAAATACATTTAAAAAATCGATTCTTCCAGTCCAGTAACTCACTGCGTCTTGTCTCGCTTGGTATCCAGCCGAAACACTGGCGGCACAACATTCGCAAGCCGCTGAAGTTCGGCAATAATGGCGTGTCCACGCGACACCAAGGCCAGCAACTGCTGGCCACATGGATCACTTTCCGACAACAACTCCGTCATCTCTCACCCCTGATTTCCCACACAACAAAATAAACCCAATCATTCACCAAACTACGCCATCTTGTTGGCGATCCATTCGTAGCCCAGCAAACAACTACACTTGAACAAAGCGGAACAAACTTCCTTCACGCTCCCATTTCAAGTGTACTCCTTCAAGTGGCAGCAAAACACACACACACAAAAAAAGAAAATAATTCGTCACGCGCGTCTCCAAATCACTGGAAAGTATATTCAAAAATCAATTTTTTCATCATTTTCACAAGGTTGCGCAGGAAAACACGTTGATGCTTTTGTCGTCGGACACAGACACGATTCGGGTGCCGTCATGGTTGTAGCGACAAGCCCACACTTGGTCCGTGTGTTTCGTGAACGTGTGCAGACACTTGCGCTCCTTCATGTCCCACACCTTCACTGTCCGATCCGCAGACGATGATGCAAACGACAAGTTGTCCGGGGCAAAGTCGAGTCCCAATACCCACGAGCCGTGACCTGACAAGGTGCTCGCCAAGTGGGCGTGTTGACTGTGACGAGAAATCGAAAATGAATCAGATGAGGGAATTTGAAAACAATGAAGCAGACGCCTGTCCAAACAAAGGGTGCACAAAATTTTCCTGCGCAATCGAAAGCTTTGGCTTTCTTAGAGAGCTTTAGATCTTCAATTGTGAACAAATTACACATTCATTTACATCCACAACGTTATTCACGAAGAAAATGCAAGAATCGGACCGGAAAATAACCCGTTCTCAATACTATTTGCCCTCGCAAACTGCAGTAGCCATGCTCATATACATACAGCGACATCTACCAGATAAAAGCAATTTATATTTGTAAAAGGCAAAAAAAAAACAATCACTACACAGTACTTTTTTCGAATCACATTATTTCTGAATACAGCAGGGTAATTCGAGAGATTTTTTTTTGGTGAAGCGATACTCACACATCGTAAATTTTCATCTGCCCATCTTCGGACGCAGTGATGAGGAATTCAGAATTCTTGGAAAATGTCAGAGCGCGAATCGCCATTGCGTGACCTAGAAAATAAAAATATATATGCATCATCGATTGACCTAGAGTACACGTACATAAAAATATGCATAAATTAAATAAAACCAACGAACCTTCCAAGGTGTGAACCAGTTTGCCGGTGGTAACATCAAATATATTGATGATTCCATCAATCGCACCGCTCGCGATGTATTTCCCATCTGGACTCTACACAAATCGCCCAAAAATGGAAAATACGCAAACATTTACTTGATTGATGGAGGGACCAGCGAAATAGATGCAAAAAATTATATAATCAAAACTATGATAATTACGCAAAATAATGCTGTAACACAAACTTTGGCGCAAAATAAAACCAGATGCCGGAAAATAAAAACGAAAATTGTCGGAAAATCAGCAGAGAAGAACACACATCAGCAATGCGCAACTCATTGACTTGAAATGATTCATTCGAGTCTCAACTTTAAGAGATCCTTCAGTTCCATGCTTTTAAATTATTATTTCAAATCGTTTCATTATCTTCTCGAAAGACGAGGATCGACGACGAAAAATGACTCACGAAAGCTATGCTAAGGGCGAACTTTCCTCGCGTCTCAAAGCATTTGACGGACTTCCCAGTGTCCACTTCATACAGGATAATTTTGCCATGAATGTTGCCCGAGGCCAGGTGCTTCGAATCCGGGGAAAAGGCCACCGTCCACGAATCCATCGGGGACGCATCGATCGTCTTCTTCAACATCCCCGTCGCGGGATCCCACAACCGGATAAAGCTGTCCATTGAACTCGACGCCACCACTAAGGATACCATCAAAATAAAGTAAAATCGCGTTAAAACGAATAATAGTTTACAATAAAATCGTTTTTCAGCTCGCAGCCCAATAGCAAAAATGTTGATGAGTTCCTTTAAAAAAAAGTTTTCTCGATGAAGAAGATATTTTGCTTCGTTGTAACGAAGTCAAAAAAAGTTCTACAGAAATTTTTCCATCACAATCGCGAAGTGTTTTGATCTGCATAGATGTCACAGGCAGTCGCATTTCACATCAAATTCGCAGAAAATGAAGAATCTAAGTAATTTGTAAATGTCCTGCCCCAATAAATTATTGGTAAACTTTTTTTAAGCCTTTGAAAATGTCTCACCAACTATTGCATGGGTTTCATTTAAAAACTGAATTTGGACTCTCTCGAAAACGATTTTCGCTGCATAAATTTCATTATACAGTAGAAAGAGTCTACGAGTACAAGAAGATTCCACGTAAACAGCAATAAGTACTGCATGAGACCTTTTTTTTTTAATGATAAAGACTCTTACAATAATCGACGCGTCATTTCCAAAACTTGACCCACATTTCCGGTTCGGCGCCACGTCGACAGACACAATGCCCAAATAGTGTCCTTCAAACATGTGTCGCAGCTTCAATTGCTCTTCTTCCCAATCCCAAATCTTGACCTTGTCGTCGAGAGATCCGGTCACTACGAAGCTGCAGGTGGGCGCCGGTGGCACGTCCGCGTCACCTGTGCCACCACCACTCTGATCGACGGGATTTTCGCCGTCTCCCGCCTCCGTCGAACTCTCGCCCACTCGACTGCTCTCGTTCGGCACTGGTATTGGCTCGCTTCAAAAGACCAAATCATGTCGGAATGATTAGATTATACATTTTCAGATTCGTAGACTTTCCAAGATGAATTGCGGAGTCCATGCTTGAAAGTAAAATACCGGTATCCCTTTCTTACGGATGAAAAAAAATTCTTGAAGAATAAATCAACGAAATTCCGTTGAATAGGTTTACAATTCGACGATATATCTCGAGAAATCTTTCGCTTCGAAAGAAAAAGTCAGCTCACTCTTGAGGTGGATCAGCCGGATCGGGAGGTCCGCCCCATGAGCACGTCCAAATGTTGTCGTCGTGGGCATTTTCTTGTAGATACACCAGTCCGTAGTCCTGAAAATCAGCATTAATCAGATGGATATATGACTTTTTTGGGACACTTCAGAAAAAAAAACTTACCATCTTATTTTCCGAGAGCCGTTGGACGAAGCAATTCGCAAAAGAAAAAAAAATTCAACAGTCCTGCTCAGGAGAAAACGCGCTCAACTCAGTCGCCAGTTAGGCAAGGTCATCTTCAGACAACTCAAAAATGATTCCGGTGAAATGATCATCGATGAAGCGCTTCGCAGAAAAAAAAAAACTTCAATGAAGAGAGTTTAACGAAAAATAAAATCAGCACGCCCAGGCTGCGATTTCAAAAGCAGATTATTTTTGTCTGCGAAAAATCCAGAATGAAAACCAAAAAAAAACCCCACTTTGAACCAGAGTTTCATTTAAAAACACATCCCTAGGCTACCTCGGGCACTCAATCGCTAAAATATACAAAAAAGAAATTTCATAAAAACCAAGCGATGCTCGATTATTAAAATTAAAATTAGCGAAAATTTCCAGAAGAATATAAAGACCCGTATTTTATTTATTTTTATTACAGAGCAAAGACTTGATCTTCAACAAAAATCAACACACTTTCCAATTTTTAAACCCGCAAATAACTGATAAAATGCCCCCGAAAAATGATGAAGAATTTTAGCTTTCTTATGCAACCATCTCACCAACATTGTCAACTTGCAGTTTGTAAGAACGACGAATTCATTCTTTGCACTTTCAAAATCAGGCATTAGCATAAGTAATACATAACATAGTAGAATATTCTAAATGGCACGGTTGAATTTTCCTACTTTCATCCTACTTGAACACCTGAGGTTATTGCTAAACTTTTTTTGAGAACGTACTTCGAAGTATCACAAGAATCCTGGATCGGCCTCGATCAAACATCCATCACCAAAAAATGCGAGTGGGGCAGATGTATCCTTCATCACAGTTTCATACGTCAGGAGCAAAACAAGAATATAGACAGTTTTTCATCACATTAACGAGAGGCAAATAAACCAGGAGATCTTTCCACAAGAACGCCTCGCACTGCTTTACAGTATGTCAGACAGATGTCGCCTGAACTAATAACCTAGCCAGGACAACAAAATACTGAATATAATCTAGATATTTGATGAAGTTCAGTCGACGTCTACAAATTGGCGAAGTAAATTGAGCATTGAGTTCTGCACGGAGGCCATCACAAAGAAAATGGGGCAAAAGCTCATCAGCAAGAACGCGCAAAATTCCTGCCTTCGTCAAGCACAAAGACAACGCGTTGGTCGATCCTGGACAGGATTGGACCAATCTTCTCCCTTGGCAGTCGCTCGTCAGCCTTCATTCCAGCCGAATCCCAGGCATTTTCAAGTGCCCTTCTCGCTTCCTCCTTGGCATACCTTTCCCAGGCCTGATTCTCCCGCCTCTGATTATCCCAACGCTGCGGGAGAGTTTCAATAATTTGCGCCAAATGCAAATCCCGCTTGCTGCCCGTGCTGGCCACGTTCAGGGATGACGTGAAAAACGCCACCGTGTCGCGGAAATCCGACGGGTTCTCTGTCGTGTCCGACAGGGCCATGATCACATTAGTGAGCTTGGGATGTCGCGCTGAATCCACATTTTTCACCAACACGATTGACGCCTCTTTGCTGAAATTACGGGGAACCATTTGCTGACGAATTCTCTCGTAGGCTTCCTCATCCCCTTTGCCGAAGTCCAAAACGTTGTTTTGGCCAAAATTCACGGAATCCACCTGCAGTCAATCAACAAGCACGAGTACAGCATAATACTGAACCACCCAAAGCATTAGAAGGTCGTCTGGTTTCGCAAAAAGTCATGAACATATCCACTGATATTAAATATAGACTGTTGATTGAAATTAAATAAGATGTTATCCACCTTAGAGCAAGAATTAAGAATAGATGGTCTTTCTTTTGCTTGATCCCTGGAAGTTATTTCACTAAGACAGAATATATTTATCGGTTTTAATTTTTCAAACAAGATATCCAGGATATGGATTTTTAAAGAATTGAACAAGCTTTCTTTCCGTGACTTGGAATTATGCTGCCTTTTGTTTTTCACAAAGTTATCGTGTTGTTTTTTTTCGGATACACGCTGAGACGCTCATCCGTGGCAAACAGGTTTATTTGTGTTTCATCTTGGATCGGATTTCTTTTCAGCCTTTGGTATTTATTGAAGAATTTCTTTTCTTTTTTTTTATTGAAATTTAAACACAAACCATTCACCAATGGACCACACATATCCCAAAAAATTAATTCAGTGAAACACCTTGAAACTTTTTTTTTCTACCAGAAAGTGTCAAAATGTATGAGAACTTTTTTAGGGATTATCACAAGATCAAAAACAAGCCTCTGTACAATGGCCATTGATTTTATCCAATTGCAACCTCGACTTCTTCGGTAACTTATGGAGCAAACATTTTGCAATTGCGCGTAAGCTTAACATCTAGCACAAAAATTGCAAAAATCAGAACACTCACTTCACTCAAGGCCCNCTGAACTAATAACCTAGCCAGGACAACAAAATACTGAATATAATCTAGATATTTGATGAAGTTCAGTCGACGTCTACAAATTGGCGAAGTAAATTGAGCATTGAGTTCTGCACGGAGGCCATCACAAAGAAAATGGGGCAAAAGCTCATCAGCAAGAACGCGCAAAATTCCTGCCTTCGTCAAGCACAAAGACAACGCGTTGGTCGATCCTGGACAGGATTGGACCAATCTTCTCCCTTGGCAGTCGCTCGTCAGCCTTCATTCCAGCCGAATCCCAGGCATTTTCAAGTGCCCTTCTCGCTTCCTCCTTGGCATACCTTTCCCAGGCCTGATTCTCCCGCCTCTGATTATCCCAACGCTGCGGGAGAGTTTCAATAATTTGCGCCAAATGCAAATCCCGCTTGCTGCCCGTGCTGGCCACGTTCAGGGATGACGTGAAAAACGCCACCGTGTCGCGGAAATCCGACGGGTTCTCTGTCGTGTCCGACAGGGCCATGATCACATTAGTGAGCTTGGGATGTCGCGCTGAATCCACATTTTTCACCAACACGATTGACGCCTCTTTGCTGAAATTACGGGGAACCATTTGCTGACGAATTCTCTCGTAGGCTTCCTCATCCCCTTTGCCAAAGTCCAAAACGTTGTTTTGGCCAAAATTCACGGAATCCACCTGCAGTCAATCAACAAGCACGAGTACAGCATAATACTGAACCACCCAAAGCATTAGAAGGTCGTCTGGTTTCGCAAAAAGTCATGAACATATCCACTGATATTGAATATAGACTGTTGATTGAAATTAAATAAGGTGTTGTCCACCTTAGAGCAAGAATTAGGAATAGATGGTCTCTTTTTCGCTTGATCCCTGGAAGTTATTTCACTAAGACAGAATATATTTATCGGTTTTAATTTTTCAATCTAGATATCCAGGATATGGATTTTCAAAGAATTGAACAAGCTTTCTTTCAGTGACTTCGAATTATGCTGCTTTTTGTTTTTCACAAAGTTATCGTGTTGTTTTTTTTCGGATACACGCTGAGACGCTCATCTGAGGCAAACAGGTTTATTTGTGTTTCATCTTGGATCGGATTTCTTTTCAGCCTTTGGTATTTATTGAAGAATTTCTTTTTCTGGTATTTATTGAAATTTAAACACAAACCATTCACCGAAGGACCACACATATCCCAAAAAATTACCTCAGTGAAACACCTTGAAACTTTTTTTTTCTACCAGAAAGTGTCAAAATGTATGAGAACTTTTTTAGGGATAATCACAAGATCAAAAACAAGCCTCTGTACAATGGCCAATGATTTTATCCAATTGCAACCTCGACTTCTTCGGTAACTTATGGAGCAAACATTTTGCAATTGCGCGTAAGCTTAACATCTAGCACAAAAATTGCAAAAATCAGAACACTCACTTCACTCAAGGCCCGGGCGAATTCTTCACCTAGACATTGGGCCACCGCGCCGTTCTCTCCAACCAACAAAATGGGCCACGGTAATTTCCGAGCGTTGGCATCACTGTCCTTTAGTAAATAACTCCACAGCGTTCTGTTCATGACACTCCAGGTTGCGGAGTGTTGCTGAGGAAATCTCTCTTGCAGCGAATTCAATACTAAAGTTGCGTGTGCGTTTCTGCCCATTGGCTTTGGATTCGGTTCCTCCATGATGTAGGAGCTTGGAAGTTGGACATCATGAAGGATCAGGGACAACACGTAAATTGCAAGCATCTTGATTCGATTTCGAATTTTCCCCGATTTCCGCTTGTTTGTAGCCTTGTTTTCAAGTCCACTTCTCGAATATCGTGAAACAGAGGCCCGATAATTTTCCAGGTCTGACGCTTCGTTCGAAATCCGAAAGCAAATCTCTCTGTTGAAATAAAAAATAAATAAAAGATTCAAGAAAGAACAGAAGTACAGAACGACACACAATAATTTTAAATTTCACCTCACCCAGTCTTAGTCGAACTACGATCCCCAACTTCACCATCTTTCTCTTCCGATCTCTGGTCACTTTCGCGTGACGTATCTGGACAACTACTCTCAGACTCTTCCAGATTATCACGCGCATATCGGACACCTTTTGCCTCTTTATCCTTACGAGGTTTCGCCATTGTAGCACAACACGTAGGCCGTCTTCAATGAGAATTCGTCGTTAGCATCAGGACAATATTTCAGCTTAGGAGAGCGTCAGAATGAAAAGAGAACATCTTCAGCGACTGAAACATTCAACATCCTCAATTTTGTCAGTCTCAATCATAGAACAAATTTCCTTTCCCCCAAACGCAAACGGACACCAAAACCTGAGTCGTTAGCGCTGCAACGACTCCTCAGACAAAGAAATAATGATCAGGAAATAAATATCGGTCATTTCACTGCGTCAAAAAAAAGAGAGACGTAATTCGCCAAATTTTCGCACGATGAAAATAATGAATATCATTCGAGCTGAATTTCCCTCACCGGCGTCAGAGAGAGAGACACACACACACGAAAATGACGACTCGAGCAGTCCACAAACAAAACAAAAGAAGCTCCATCACTTACTCATCCCCAGCGGAAGACGGGACGAGAATGTATATAAATACAATCGTGCACGAGAATTTATCCACGCACCAATCAATACGTAAGCAATAAATCTTCCGGCAACTTCGACTCGAAACAGCGGTGCTCCCGTTCCCGCAACAATTTCACAAAATCAAGAAGTACTGCTTCCATCATTTCCCTTACTATCACAACAGCACATCTGGACGAATTCATTCCCGAGGGCTGAAACTATTCATGAAAGAGGTACACATAAAAAAAGGACTCTGCTGGAAACACAGACAACACAAACTGGCGTCGACACGATGATTCAAGCGCTTTTTCGATCCTAACGAAAAATGAATCTTGACAATCCAGAGTCAAAGGAAGCTGGGACGTCGTGGAAAAAGAAAGAAAAACTCAGAAATTATCTCAACGGCCCCATTTT